>CATIWF010057673.1:0-43256 GCA_949630135.1 Balakata baccata | reverse complement strand
ATTATTATTATTTTCTCTACATAATTACAAGTACTTAGTGCCAAAATACTATGTAGTCAAATTGTTTACTTTAATTTAACTATGCTAAATTTCCTTTATTTCAAATGTAATCATTTATTTAATTTCATTTTCAATATCTTGTGTCCTTATTCAAATTATAGCTAGACACGTACGACTTGGTCCTATTGCGATAAACCGACCCGTGTCAAATCTGTCTCGTGAATACGTTCACGCCAAAATCCCTACGTATGCATGTGTTTCATGTGAATGACATATATATAAAATGAATATGTCCAAATGTAATGCATGTCATAATACATGTGGAAAAATCGAGGATGTTACAACTACAAATGGCAGTGCAAGAAGGACAAATTTGGACAAGGTAATTCTACCCATAAGAGAGAGATAACTTGCATTCCAGCTAGCTATCTTTGAATTCAGCTTGTCCAAAATGTAGCTATAGGTTCTTTTAGAAATTTGGGAGTGCAATAAAGGGACACCTAAGTATTTCCCCAGATTAGTGATTTCCTTTAAACCCAACTACTTACTCAAAACATTCCTAATTTGTCTTCTAATATTTTTCAAAAAGTAAACTATTGTTTTAACCTCACTCATTTTTTTGTCCAGAGATATCACAAAAGCACTTAAGAAATGTATTCACAACATCCACTTTATTTCTCATCAACTATCCCAAAAAGCATTAAGTCATCAACAAAGAACAAATGTGAAAAGGAAGGGCCATTATGATTAAGCTTTATAGGATTCCACTTGCGAGCATTGACAACATATTGAATCCCATAAGCTAAATGCTCCATACATAACATGAACAAGTGGGGAGAGAGATTACAACTCTAACTTAAACCATGATTAGGAGTAAACAACTCAGTACCTTCTCCTTTCCAAAGGATTTGCATCCTGCTAGTTGTTACACATTTCATAATAAACTTGATTAAAGAGTCTGAAAAGCTGACTTCTTAAAGGGTATTACAAAGAAAATTCCAACTGATCCAGTCATAAGCTTTTTCTAAATCAACATTGATAGCCATGAACCCATTTTTACCCGTCTTCCTCCTCAAAGTATGAATGACTTCCTAAGCAACCATAATATTCTCAGTGATATATCTGCCGAGAATGAAAATGGTCTAACAATGGCCTATCACAAGCAGTATGATATGCTTTAACATGTTGGCTATAACTTTAGTTTTTTTATAAGCAATTTTTCATTTTTATTAATATATGAGGAAAAAACCATTTTAATAAGAGATTAAGGTGATAAAAAAACTACTCCCTAATCTAAGCAAAGAGCAAGACACAAATCCTTGCTTCAAGCTACAATGATTAACTAAAAAAAGATGAGCTATATAAAAATGAAATAAGCAAAGGTAGCAGAATGTCAAGCATGCACCCTTCGTCTTCCTCGTTACTTATTGCTCCATGTTTGAACCTCAATTGGTGACATAAGTACAATAGACAAACTATACGAAAGAAGGGATGAGCATCTTTAAACCATAGCCATACCCGAAAGAATATTAGATGAATAGTTGATTGGAAATTTGGATTGATTTTCTCAAAACATTCCTGGTTCCTATGCAACCAAATGGACCAACAAATTGAAAAGAAAAGGTCTGCAAAAAAGCCCTTTGGAGCTTTCCATAGACGTATATAGTTGTCCCATATAGAATAAAAATGAGAGAAAATAGTAGGAATGACTAAAGAGATGCTCCACCATCTTAAGAAGTTGAACTAAATTTTCCAAGAAAACCCACAATACAACATAACATGTTCAGTTGTTTCTCCAAAAATACCCCCAAAATTGCGAACATTGCTAGCTAGAAGGCATATACCATGGCCATTTAAGAAATCCTGTGTTGCTAGCTTTCCTTGGAAAGAAAACCACCCAAATAGTTCTACCTTAGCAAGGAAAAGATTCAACCAAGGCTTCGGTATACATGTATCTATTGTATATTTGCCACCAAGAAAGCTAGAATATATGTTATGAACCATGTAAACACCATTATTTCCAATACTCCATAAGCGTTGATCATGAGAGTCATGAATAGGTGAGACATTGTCAAGAAAACATAGCAAGTCACTAGTTCATTGCCATTCATTTTCATTCAATTCTCAACTGCACCTAAATGACTAGTACCAAGCATCATTGTTCCATAAGTCTATATCTTTGATGAAGACATATGTCAGCTGTTAAGTTATATAGATCCGAATATGAACTAGCTAAAGAGTGGTTGCCATGCCAAGTATTCATCCTAAACAAAATGCTATTCCCATCTCCGAGCTTGTATTTTACATTGGATTGAGCAAACTTTGAGAAATCATCATTTGCTATGAATGTGGACATTATGCCTCTCTATATGGATAAAAATTTTCTATTTCTGCCCACATACTCTATTCTACTTGCACCATATTTATGAGAGATTACATCAGCCCACAAATGGCCAATATCTAAGTGCATTTTTCGCAACCATTTAAAAATAAGGGCCTTATTTTATATGGAAATATCACAAACTTATAAACCTCCAAGATTCTTTGGCTTAACTAGAGCATCCCAGTTGACACGGTGTATTTTGGAAAATGAGTTATCACCACTCCATAAGAATGCTTGAACATGTTTATTAATAATACTGGCCACAATATTTGGCATTTTAAAAATTGACAAGTAATAGAGTGGTAGAGTAGTAAGCCTAGATTTGATAAGAGATAAATGACTAGCTTGTGAAAGTACTTTACCTTAACAAAAAGCAAGACATTACTATATTTTAGAGATAACCGACTTTCAAGTAGAAATACGATTGGGCGAAGCCCAAAGTGGTAAACCAAAATAAGTGATAGGCAAACCCATAAATCTTGCAAATGATAGAAGCTGCAATATAACTAATATGCTCTGATTCCAAATTTATCCCAACAATGGAACTTTTATAGAAATTGATTTGGAGCCCAAAAATGAGAGAGAAGCACTGTAATATATGTGCCAAAATGACATAATCAACAATATTGTCTTTTGCAAAAATGAGCATATCATCCGCAAACTACATATGTGTGATTTTCGGATCCATTTGAGAAAGTTATAAACCAGATAAAAGATCACAGACATGCATTTTAGTAATCAAATAAGAAAGTGGTTCTACAACCATAATAAATAGAAAAAAGAGAGAAGACATCCCTATTTGGCACCATTGAAAACTCATTTGAGTGTGGTCAAATACATTTTCTTTCACTATTCGTTTTTATCTTAATTTGAATTATATTTATCACTACAAAAAAAAAACCAAAATAGCTACTAGAAAATGTGGTAGCAGAATCGCTGGTCGCAGATTGGTGCTGCAACTGAAAAAAAAGTGGTCGCAATTAGCAACCACACATTCTGGTTGCTAAACAGTCTCCTATGGTTGCTAAAAACTCTGATAAAAAAGATAAAAAAGACTGAATAGAGACCATATTAACAACCACTTTTATGTGGTTGCCATTTTTTAGCGATCTTATTTTTTGTTGCTATTGTGACCAATAGCGTGGTCAAATCTGAGACCACAATTTGTAGTTACTAATAATAATTTTATTATTATTAATTTTTAGCGACAACGTTTTGTGGTTGCTGATTATTGATTTTTTTTAAGAAAATAATAATTGTATTATTCAAAATATTGTTATATATTTTTTAGTATTCTTATTTACTGGATATATTATTTTCAATATTATTATTAGTTATTAAATATAATTTAAGTCTAAACAATAATTAAAAGTAATCAATCATAAGTATTATATAACAAATAAAAATTTGTAGTACAATAAATTTGTTTCATGCAATAAAAATGTAAAATTTATCATATAACCTCAAAATATACAAATTTCAATAAGTTCTTTCCACTAATACTTTCTTTCTAATTTCTATATTCCGAATGATTCTCTTAGTCCCACTTCTGCATCCACAATTTTAAGAATGTATAAGCAAGCAAATTCATGCAACAAATAGCAAGCAAGAAAAGTTCATCAAATTCCAATCAAAGCAACCATCAATTCACAAGGACTATAAATGAAATAATGGAAAAGCATTTAAATAGATATGGAACAATACAAGAAATAAAAATGACTAGCTTGTTAAAATGAAGAGGTGCTCAGCGGAAAGGTGACACTACATGAAAATTGGTCTATAATGAGAGTAAAAACTGTCATTAAAGGTTCAAATAAGACATTTAATGACAGTAAAAGTTCCGTCAGGGTGCGTATATGCATTCTGTATATGCTTTTAGACTTTATTATTATGAGTTTTATTTGTATTTAAGTTTGATGTTTAATCATGTAGTGATTAAAGATCAATAGCACTCATAATTCTCATCACCTAAAAATTTTTTACTAAAAATAAATAGAGCAGTGAATAAGACCTGCAAGCTGTGCACAAAGAATCCAAATGCTCCAAAGTAGCTCCCGATATAATTCGATATTAGAATTGTCAAAGCATTCCTACAACGAATAAATGGAAAAGTTAAAAAGCTAATATAATATATAGTTGGATATATATAAAAAAGAATCTTGCTCACTGGAATAGTTTTGCCCGAAAATCTTGAGCAAAAACATGAATAGTTCTGTCCTTTAAGTATCTATACTTTTACATGATTCATGAATATAAAGGTATACAAACAAAGTTCCAACAAAAAAAGCTCAAGATATTAGATCAATCACCAATAACCAGCTTAAAAGATCATAAAAATCCATTATGAGCAATATTGTGAAATCTTCTAAAAACATGTCACTTTCAACTAATTACTTATTATACTAACAAATATTAAGTTTTGGGTATAACTTTGCAGTGCAGTAACAGTTATATGCAGACGCAATAATGAAGTAGTGATGATGCATGATGCAACAACTTGTATGATCAATGAATGATAGCATTTGAGATGAATAGTGACAGCAGCGCGCAGCAGATAGCTTTTCTCAATGCAACTGCAAATTAAATTATGCAAACTGTGTTAATTAGCAAGAAACAAAAAACAAAAATTCTGTGACAGCCACCCACAATCCAGGGAACCTCCTGGGCATGTATCAAAATAAAATACGCAATTGGAATACCAGAATAATCTTTAACACAATAGAATCTGACATCATTGTTCCAAACCTATAAAAGCCATAAACACATAATAGCACACACAACAGAGATCTACGTTTAAGTCAGACAACCAGATTAAAATTGGAGCAAATGGAACATCTTACAGGAGCCAAACCATCAGCTGGTTCACTATCAATTCCAAAGAGTGGCTTCGCAAGGTTGACATGGCCATCCATAACCTTTGGCATGAGAAATACGGCTGCAGTTCTTTCGGTAAAATATAAAGTAAAAAACACTTTTTTCCATGAGAAACCAAATAAGATTTAAAGAAAGTGAAATTATGAAGCCAAATATAGATAAGCGCTGATATCATACTGTAAAAATTTTGTAGAGTACTGATTACACATACACACGTACATATGGCACATGCTCAAACTTCTGACAAATGTATCTGAAGAGTGAACCTTGTGCAAAATTTCATGTGAACGCTTGGCCTCTTTTCCTCCTTACAAGAGGAGTCCACTCCCACTTTGAATTGCCAAGGAAGCTAGCTATCTATTCAAGTCACAACAAAAGGAAAAAATTATGACATAAAAACAGAACACACATATTACAGTAAAAAAGAACAAAAGGTCTTCTATTTTGAAACAATCTAAGGTACGAGAACTTCAGGCAGGGGAACATACTTTTATTTGTCCCCAAGTTCTTCATGTTAGAAACAAATATTAACAATTCCATTATTAATATGCATCAATAATATAATCACAGCACTTAGACAGATAAAAGGCCTATAACATCATTTATGAATGCAAACACCACCCATCCAAGCCCCCACTCATATCCCGAAATGAAAAACGTAAAAAAATTTATGTAGTAATATCAGAGCAGTTTTTCATTTTCTTGGTACAAAGACATGTATTTTTAGAACAAATGAGAAACAACTAAATAACGAATCAGTTTAACTGATATAGTTTAACCAAATAAACTGAAGGTTATAGAAAGAACCTGCTATTAACTAATTTCCTATATCTGAGCCTCTGGCGACCAAGACCAACAGCACCTGATGTCACCAAAATAACTTCAAACCCTTGAGAGTTCAACTCTTTAATCTGCATGTACAGAACACAATGAAAAAAAAAAATCACAACTTTGACATCAAAAAACAAAAATCATAAATCACTCATTAGTCTTTCATAAGCAAAAACTCACTACAGTTACAGTACTTGCTCACAAAGAGCACCCAATCTCCCAAGCGCCAATCTTCCATCACTTCTAGTCGCAACAGCAGTCCCAACCTTCAAATCAAAACACAAGTTCCGTATATATACACAAATTAGGAAATGGAGAGAAAGAGACAGTGAAAGGAGAAGACCTTGATAACAAGACGTTTAACGTCTTTAATAAAAGAGCGGGAGCAATCCAAGCTACCATTCACGGTGGAGGCTAGAACTAAGAGAGAGAGAGGGAGAAAGTGTTAAAAAAAAAAGAAGGTAAGTCAGCTCCTGATGCTCCTTATCTTCAGTTCGCTACTACATCAGCATGATTTCCATTTTTCACTGTAAACTCTTTGGGCTCAAAAGCATATCAGACTGTCAGAGAAGAAGCGATGGCGGTGGTGGAGGCAGGAGTGCAATAGAGCGAGAGAGGAAGAGAGCGAGTGGAGAGCCGGAGAGTGAGAGAGGGCGAAAAACTGATGAGAGAACGAGGGAGAGATGCTGAGAGCGGGTGGTAAATGGCGTGCAGAACAAAATTAGGGGAACTTAGGCAGGATTAATGGATTGTAAAATTATTTTATAAAATTTATGGACGTTAAATTTATGGATAATTTGGTTTAACTATAAAATATATTTATTGATAATATAATTATATTTATATTTATATTTGGTTTAATAATTATAATTTATTGATTTAATAATTAATTTATAATTTTATTTTTTATTAAATATTAATAATTTATTATTAATTAAATATATATAATAAATTTTATTATAAATTAAAAATTTTTTTAAGACTAAAATTAATTATTTTAAAAATTGAAAAATAAAAAATAAAATTATTATAACATTGCTAAAAAATATATTTTATTATATAATAATAATAATAATAATAAGTTGATATTAAAAAATTTTATTTTTTAGAATTAATGATAGTTTTAGAATATTATTAATTTATAAGGAATAATTTTGGAATAAAAAAATTTAGCAACAATCACTCATTATTCAAAATTCATAGATTTTGGATTTTTCCTCGTAAGATGTGAGAAATCAAATATTAAAAAAATGAAGAATTTTGATAGATAAATAATTTTTTAAAATTATGAATTTTGATATTTTTAAAATAAATAAATAATAAATTTGGTATAAATTGATAGATTATTCAAAATTTTTTATTTAAAATCTTACCATCCAAACAGAGTGCAGGAGTTTTTCATTTATTTAACTTAGCGACCACAATATATTGGTAGCCAAGTGGTTGCTATTTTAAATGTTCACTCAATTGTGGTTGCTATATAATATAGATTAAATTATTTTTTATTTGAATATATTTTAATTTATTATTATACTATAAAAAATATTAAATATATTAATTAAATATTAATTAATATTAAAATAAATTTTACTTAATTAATAATATAATAAATTAATTAAAATTTATTATTATTATTATTAATTTCATTATCTATATTTTATATTTATTTTAATTAGTTAGTAAATATGTAATTATTTTACTAAGTTAATTAATATATTTTGTAGTTGATTTAATTAATTATTTATTTAATTAACTAATTATGTATATTTTATTTAATTGTTAATTTTAATACATATAGGGTAATTAATATATTAATAATTTAAATGTTAATTGAATGATTAATTTAACTAATTATTGATTCAATTATAAAGATTAATTTATACATAGTTAAATCTTATTGATAATTAGTTATTTGAACTCAAATTAACCATCAATTGATTAAATTAGCTCCTTTTTTTTGTAGTGTTAGGATTAACAATCAACTTCTACTATTATATATTTTTTTAATTTCTCAAGTTTAATTGTTTATTATTGATTTAATTGATATAAATTAGTCATCAATTGATTTTTTTTTGTTCCGGTCATTAAATTAGGATTCAATTAATCAGCTTCAACTCAAATAGAAATTAAATTGGTATTCAAAAGATAAATTGAACTTAAATTTATTAATATTAATTACTAATATAAATATTTATTATTAATTTATTAATATTAAATATTTAATAATTATTTATAAAAAGTATATATTAAAAATACATATATATTTTTTAATTCTTATTAATTAATATATAATAATTATTTATAAACATTAACATTAAATATTATATACTAAAATTAGTTACTATATTGTGAAGGTGGTAGCTATTAGCGACCACATATTGCAGTCACTAATAGTAAGACACTATTGTAATCGCTATCGGCTATCACATTTTATGTATGATAGCTGTTATCGCTAAGACTTATGGTCACTATTAGCTACCACAATTACAATGTGATATACTACATAAAATGATGTAGCTAATAGCAACCATATTTGTGGTCGCTATGTAGTTTTAAAAAATTTGAGCCAAAAAAGGCGTCAAAATTAGCGACGATAATTTGTAGTCATTAAATTGTAGTCGCTAAATAGTAACAGAGTAGTCTAAGTAGTAGCTTTTGCTTCAATTGTTTTTTTTTTTTTTGTCAAATATAATCACTATATAGACTCTATGTAGTTGCTAGTGACTACAATATATAGTAGTTAAATATGATTCATAAATTAATCCAATCACAGCTTGCCATTTATATGCTAAGTAGTTATGATTTTGCATTATAATATTGAGGAGATTTCAATGAGGAATCTCTTTTTGATATTTATTTAATAATCTATTGTATTTTCTACTATATGAGTTTTTAAATATTTAGATGTTTGATTTAACGTGACAAGAAATATAATTTTTGTATAGCAAATAGGAATATTTTTCCCTAATTTAACTGTATATATATATATATATATATGATATCATATTCCTAACCATAAATGGTTTCATTTATAAATCTTATATTATTTTCTGTCCATTAAGAAGATGTCTTGGGCTTTGTACTTTAAAAAAAACAGTTAGAGATGAATAATCAAGAATGCATATAGTCATTCCAATTAGATTAACAACTTTAACGTTTTTTATTGTAATTGTATTCAAAATGTAGAAATCAATATGAATATATAACACATAATTAATTAATTTTTCACCAAAGCTTATTGATAATAGATAGAGCTATGAGGTTTCGAATGTGAATCTCCGAAAGAATCTTTTTTTTTATCCAAAAAATAATAATAATTCTTCAACAAAATATAGTTGCAAATTAGATTTTCATAAGCATTACGAAATAGTATTTAAGATACAGAGAAAACACAGTTGAGCCAGATGAGTAAATAAAGCTTCCTCTATGCATTTAGCCAACTTGGAAAATTACTAAATCTTTAACCCCCCTTGTACTCAGGTAGTTACAAGATGTACAAGGCCTTCATGCCAAGAAACACTTCCCATATTTTTCTTTTTGTTTTTTTTTTTCCTCTTTGTTTTTTTTTTCCTCTCTTTTTCTTGGGTCTGTTTTTCTTGAATCAAGAAAATTTACATAGTCCCTAATTAATACCACCCTTAATTACATTTCCTTAATGTGGGTGGGTATATATCTTATTTTCTACTACTCTCTTTACATCCTTGGATGCCCTTGAAATGATACCCTTTTCCACTCTACCAAACGTTGCAAAAAATCCATAACCTGCAAGAATATTCCAAATGGATATATGTATATATATGAGCTTCATTTACTATAAAATTCATATGGGCATGCAAAAGAATATTTCAGAAATCGAAATAAACAAAAATTATATTTGGATACTTGCTTGTGTGGGTTCCTGAAGAGAATAAGATGCATTAGTGTCCTTAGGAAATTTAGAAACTAGGATACCAAAACCTTGTCCTCTTTCTCTCAATACCTATATAATTAAAAAATTCAAACCCATTAATATTAATCAATTAAGAAAAAATAAACTTGCCAAAAATCAATCTTACTATTTAAACAATCATATATATAAGCATTGGATACCTTGAATGCATCTTCATCTGATCGATCATCACCAATATAAACAGGAAAAACATCGGTACAATTTGCGAATCCTACATCAAATCAAGATTAATTAAGAAAAGAAAGAGTTAGAACTAATTGATTAATGGCTAATATAGTAAGTACTAAATTAAGCCCTTAATTTACTGTTTTCATTATTAAAGTAATATAACACTATTGATCAATAATGTTTTATGTTTGAGTTATATACTATACATGAACAAAGATCTTAATAAATATATAGCTTGGGAATCTTTTGATTGATTAAAATTATTAATAGCATTCACTTACCAAGTGACTCCAACAAAAATTCAAGGGCCTTCCCCTTGTCCCATTTAATAGTAGGACGAATTTCAAGTACCTGCCATTAATATTAAAACAAAAGAGTATTGAAAGTGAGACATCTTTCACCCTTACCCACAAATCAAAAAAATAATAAAAAACAATATTTTAATTTAACAAATTATTTGATACTGCCTACCTTTCTCCCTTGAGTAAGTCGAAGTTTTGGGTAGTTTTTCAACACTGACCTAACCTCTTGTGCCAGTTCACTCCATTTCTGTATTTTTCATCCATAATGATTTACTATTTTTCATCCATAATGATTTACTAAGTATATAATAATTATATATTTTTTTTAAAAAAGTATATAATAATTATTATCGTCATGATTTATAATCATTTCAATAACTGTGGTTGATTCCTAACCTTCTCATCAACGCAGCGAAAGTGGACAGAGACACAAAACTTATTGTTCTCTACCTTAGCTCCTACGGTTGATTTAGTTCTCTCCACTAATTCCTTATAAACCTGGAAAAAGTCCATTAATTAATAAAAAGAATGAATATCCTTTGGTTTGTTAATGTTTCTGTAAAGCACAAAGACTGAAGAAAAACAAACCTCATCGATCATGGGTAGAAATTCACTAGCAGGTTGAAAGATAAGAGCTTTATTGCCCTGAAGAAAAATGGATCAAAGTTATTTTCAAATCTAGCAATAATAATAATAATAAATATTTCTTTTCTTTTTACTTACTTTCTTGTATTTGGAGCCTTTTGCTGGTCCCTTAATATCCATGCCATGGCTGCCTGCATAGTACAGCTCTGCTAATCGTACAAAGTTATACACCTGCAACTAACACCAAGAATACAATTGTTAGTCCAGCAAAATTTTTATAATCCAAAAACCAATAAGAAAAAAAGATGAATTTGAATTTAAAAAAGAAAAAGAAAAGATCTTTGAGTTCAAAACAAGGACCCAAATTAAAGAAACAGCATCAGAAATGTACCTTGTCTCTACATCTTCCACTGACAATAGCTGTAGGAAAACACCTTGCTAACTTTTTTACAGTTGCTCTCATCTATGAACAAACAGATTGTTTCTTCAGTAATTAATAGCAGTATTTCTTGGTCAGTATGTTTTAAATATCAAAGAAACTGTGTATTGGTTGGAAAGAAGAGAAGCTGACTGACCTTCTTGGACATGAAAGCTCGATCTGGATCGTCAACGATAGGAGAAAGGGTACCATCATAATCTAAAAACATAACTATTTGTTTCCCTTTTGAGGCATCAATTATTTGCTCAAACACGTTCAAAGCAGATGGGTGGTGGAGCTGCAAATTAAATTTTATAAAATAATTAGCAGGATTGCCCAAATCGAACAGAACTAAAATTCCATTTTCCTTCCTTTTTTTTTATTTATTTTTTTATGGTAATTTTGTTTTGGTATGTTTATTGTTGTTATTGTTTATTTCAGGGTACTCACAATCCATGAGCCTTGATCTTCAGGGAGTGAAAGTGTGGATTTGATATGAGTAGGAGATGAGGCTCTCATTGAATCAACCCAAGTATTAATCCTCGCTCCTCCATTAATTTCAAGATTAAGAAGTTTCTTTCTTGAAATGGAAATACTGTACCCACCAGGAGCCGGCGGCGGTTTCTGCGCCGCCGTGTTGAAAATAGAAGAGTTTGGTACTTGCACTGTTTTTGTTAAGTTGATGCTGGATTTTGCATCAGCCGCTACTACATTTTGGTTAGTCATCTTTCTTCCTAAAAAAAACCCAAAATCACTCTGTTCTTTCAGTACCCAGAAAATAAAATTTTAAAAGAAAAAGACATAAATTATTCTTAAACTGAATCAAGAATAAAAACCAGACCCATAGGAGAAAATGATACCTTAACGGGTGATAAAACAGAGTGTTCTGTTTGATAAATTAAATCTTTAAGCTTAAAAATGGATGCGAAGAAAATTAACGAGAGATTCAAAGAAAGTAGGGAGAGAGAGAGAAGCGAAGAAAGATTTGCAAGAAGGAAAAAGAAAGAGAGGAAAGTGGACGTATGCTTGTGAGAGAGATAGGCGAATGGTGGATTTTTTATAGTTGAGAAGCAGACACTAACGGACGAGCCATTAGAGCTCCAAGTAGTGGGGACCACCATCGAGGATAAAAAGGGCCCCGAAATCGTGACGTGGGACCCAAAGCTCGTGGAGCCCACAACACCAAGGGCTTAAAGGCTTCGACCTAAATGAAATGCCATGCCTGCCCGGTCCGGTAATAGTAGTAGCCGTCTTTCCCTTCCATGGCCCAGATATTGTTTTTCCCGGTGGCCGACATTCTTCGGCTGCTCCAATGCTTCCGTTAGTTTGTTCACATGCTTCAAACAAAACAACACAATTAATAGGGTGAATTTCACTTTTATTCTCTAATTATATAACTTAATTACATAAATTGTAATAACTTATTGTGTCAACAATTATTTGTAATAAAAAGGTTACTATGTAAATTGTAATAATTTAGTACTTTAAAAATTAGTTATAATACAAAAGTATCTCAATTTTTATTTTATAACTAAATAGTACATATGTCTTCATTATTATAATTCATTTTAACATTATTTTTTTGAAAAAAACGCTTTTCAAAAAAAATTTATATTTTTAACTTTTTTGAGTTTTGAAAACTATTTTTGATAAATGCAAATAAATAAATATTTTTTTGAAAAAAATAATTCATAAAAATTAAAAAAAATTAGACAATTAAATAAAAAAAATTCAAAACCTGTTTTTAGAACACTCAACAGCACTCTCAAATACTCTTTAGTCTTTCTAACAAAAATATAACATGAAATATCTAGATAAATTTTAATAAAAACAAAATTAGCTGTAATACTCGGTTAGTGAAATTGAAATTTATCTAATATGAATATTACAACTAATTTTATTTTTATTAAAATTTATCTAATGTGGATATTTTATATCACACTTATATTAAAGAGATTAACAGTCAAAAACAGAAATATTATTTAGTTACAAAATAAAAGTTGAAGTATTTTTGTGTTACAAATAATTTTTGAGATATTGAATTGTTACAATTTACATAATTTGGAGTATCTTTGTGTTACAAATAATTTTTTAAATACCGAATTGCTACGAGTTATATGATTGAACGATCATGGGTAAAATTCATCCCAATTAATACTAGAGTTGTTATACTATGTACCTAAGTGTACAGTGCTGGGTGTTCCACATATTTATTCGAGCATGTGAAAGTTAAAAATCGCTAACTTTTTTATAGATTCATTATTTAATAACTGTAGATATATTATTTTAATAACTGTAAATACATCATTTAATAATTATAGATATATTATTTTATAATTGTAGATTCATTATTTATTTTCATAAATCAGTTTCATCTTTTTTTGTATATTTGATTATTTTTTTACAAAGTTTAGATTCATTATTTAATACTGTAGAAATATTATTTTATAACTGTATATTTATTATTTGTTTCATGAATTTCTTTCATATTTTCTTGTGTGTTTAATTATTTGCTTACTAGGTTCAGATTTATTATTTAATAACTGTAAATATATTATTTTATAACTATAGATTCATTATTTGTTTTCATAGATTTGTTTTATCTTTTTTTCTATATTTGATTATTTGTTTAATAAGTTCATATTCATTATTTAATAACTATATATATATATATATTATTTTATAAATATAAATATATTATTTTATAATTGTATATGTTTTTATGAACTTTTTTTTATCTTTTCACTATATTTGATTATTACATGAATTATTACAAATCAAATTTTTACATATCACATTTTTAAATGAATTATGTTCATCCATTTGTAATAGAAACAACTGCCGAAAATAAAAAATTAGAAAAAATAACTGTTAAATTCAAAAAAAATTATCATTATTAAAATAATATATCTATAATTATTAAATAATATATTTAGTATGTGTAAGCTAATTGAAAGCATCTAGCATTGTGTGCATAATATAATTTGCCATTAATTCTACCCAGTACCCACGGGTTCCATTTGGAGCCTTGTATTTACTTAACTAGATCTTAACTCTGGTGTGTATATATATATATATATATATATATATATATATATATATATATATATATATATTGTATTCAATTATGATTTATAAAATTCTATAAAAATAAGGTAGTATTCAAAAAGTCACTGACTTTTATAAATATGACAAAATTACAAAAAAAAAAAATCTTAAACCTTATTCTTTATCACAATTATATCTAATTTTTTAAAAATTTAGATTTAATTATATATATTTTAAGTTTTGTGCATAATATAATTTGTCATTAATTCTACCTAGTACCACGGGTTCCATTTGGAGCCTTTTATTTACTTAACTGGATGTTAACTCGGGTATATATATATATATATATTCAATTAGTATTTATAAAAACTCTATAAAAGTAAGGTAATATTCAAAAAGTCACTGACTTTTATAAACATTGCTAAATTACAAAAAAAAAAATCTTAAATCTTGTACTTTATCACAATTATATCTAATTCTTTAAAAATCTATATTTAATTATATATACTTTAAGTTTTGTAATAAATCTTACATCAGGTGGATTGAACCTCACTCCAAGCGATTTTGTACAGTTCAAAATTCAATTTGAAATTCTTTATTTAAAGATTTTGCGAACTTATTTTCAATACTAAATAAACTACAATTTAAGATTATCATAGAAACACACCCAAAATCGATTGCTTCAAAAATAAAGAATTTTAAATTTGATTTTAGACTTTGCAAAACAGTGCTATATTTTTACATGGCAAATTTTTTTCTACATAAGATCCTCCATGTATATCATGTTATTTTTTAATATTTTTTTTAATATTTTTCTAAATTATCGTCACGTAATATTATTTAAATAGGGGAGGGGTTGTGGTAAAATCATTAGTCAGAGATTTAAAAATAAACTTCCAATATTATTTACGGGGGGCAAATCTTAAATAATTATATAAATTTATATATTATTACATATATTTTAAAAAAGTTAAAAGAGATAATTGCTCACTCTCAAATAAATGTGACTCACCACTGCCTATTTGCAATATAAAGATACTAACCCAAATTTATTACTTTATCCATTACCTTTGGTATTGTATGAATGAAACAATAAACATATTTCACTTTTAATATTAGAACACCATAATAAAAAATAGTAAAAATTGCCAAAAATATCTTAAACTTTTAAAATTGTATCAAAATTAAATTAAATTAAATTGTACTTTTTATTTTTTTTATTTAAATACAAAAATTAATAAATTTTTATTAATTTATGAATTCAGATGAAACTTTATTGACATGACATAAAATTCCGGCAAAATTAAAAAGTTGTACTGACTAAAAAACTAAGTCATCTTAGAAACTTTAAAATACTATCGTTTTTTTTTCCTAAACTTTTAAAACCTAAATTTCTCCGGTGAAATTCTGCTGTCAGTAAAATTTTTGCTTCTACTTACTTTGCTGACTAGATAACTTTCAAACATAACAGTTACATGTATTATTTTTTAAATTTAAAGAGAGATTTAGATTTTAAAATTTTAGAAAAAAAATAAAGACGTTTTAAAGTTTATAAGATAACTTGACTTTCTAGTTAGCACATTATTTTTAATCTCATTGGAATTTTATGTTATGTTAACAAAATTTCACTGAAATTCATAAATTGATAAATTTATAAAAGTTTATGTATTTAAATAAGAAAATAGAAAATACAAGTTAATTTTGATATAATCTTAAAAGTTCAAGTTATGTTTGACAATTATTCCTAAAAAATAATAAGCATTACTAGTATATATATCACTTTTACACTGTTATAGCCCGTTTGGTTTAGAGATTGCTTAAGATATAGAATTGATGTTAATGTTAGATTTAGTTATGTTATAGAATTAGTAAAGTTAATCCTTATTTAGTAGAAATATTTTAATCTCAATATTAACTGATTCAAATTTATAATCTTATATTTGGTAATGCGATAAATTAGTAAAATAAATTATTTAAATATCTTTTAATTTATGGCTTAACTAAGGTTATTTTTCAGAAAAAAAAAATACCGGGTTAATTTTGGGTTTATAATTTATAATATAGGAAGTAATTTCATTAAAATATGATAGGTACATATATGAGAGAGGTAAGTTAAGTAAGTCCGGTATACGTGTTAAGTAAGTCCGGAATTACTATGTCAAATCTAATTTTTTGAAATAAATATAATATTAGTGACTAATTCTATGATTTAACTAAATACTTCATGTACCGAATGGGAAAGAGAGGGAGAAATTAGAGAGACAGAAAAATTAATGTAAAACAAAACCAACAGTTGAAACCTAATCCCTCCATTCCAAATTAATTATTTTTTTACAAATAAAAAAATTCCAATTATCTGTTTATTTTATGTATTTAATGCAATATTAATTTTTTCTTTCATATTGTATTTTTGTCTTAATCTTATCCATATTAATTAGTTTTGCACAATTTTATTCTCCTTTCCAATTTTGAATATATTTGTAAAGGGCTAACGTAGTCCAATTTAACTATTTTTTTCTCTATAATTAAGACCCCGTTTGGTTTAGCTATTGAATATAGTTGGTAGCTGGTAACTTATAGCTAATTGATATTAATATTTGGTAAAATTAATTGAGCTACTACTGTTAGAATGTAAAATTACTAATAGAGATATAATTTATATTATTCGAAATATATATTTTTATATGAAGTATAAGTAAATAAACTAATTATTTCATATAATTATATACTACAATTAAGATAGCAAAAAATAATAATATTTAATTAATTATAAATAAAACTTTTAAATATATATATATATATATAATTTATAAATAAATTTAATATTAGTTATTCTTAATATATTAAATAACAAATATAGCAATTAGAAATATATTATATATTTTTTTCATTTAAAAATAAAATAATATTACTAGTTTAAATATATATCAATTGTATTATTTTTATATTTGTAATTATAAATAATTTATTGATTGAAAAATTCAATTTGGAGAAAATAAGTATTTTGTAATTAATAAAACATATAAAAATAATATAGTCGAATTCAAAAATAAAATTGAATAAGCTAACAGCCGATGGAAAAAAGTTTCAAAATAGAGTTTTTTCAAACAGTAATTGATTGTAATTAAAATCAGCTATCAGCTATAGATTATGAAGTATTACCCAATACTTTTGTTTTACTGTTGGAGGTTCAAAAAACTATTAACTACCTCCAACAGCGGAATCAAACAACCCCTAAATCTAATAAATGCTTTATTATTCTAAATGCAACACTAAAGAGATAGTTAATTAATTTGAAATAGAGGAATTATGCAAAACCATCAGCGAATCCTTTCTTCTTTTCTCCAGCTTTTGCAATTTATACCTCCATACCTCTTCCTATTAGGCCACATAATTTTCTCCCCCAAAAAAATTATTCTATAAATAATGCTACCCCATTTTTAAATTAATCCTTTCTTAGGTGACTCAGTATAAAATTAGTTTAAAAAAAAATTATTTAACATTATTACCAAAAAAATGTACATCTTATAACGGAAAATTGTGAGAAAAATATTTTTGAATTACACTCTTTATTTAAAAGAGTAATCACATAAAAGAGTTTTTAATACACTCTTTATTTATAAAATTTAGAATAGAGAAAGAATTTAACTCTTTACATCTAAAGAACTCAATTTTACTATCTATTTTAATTGTAATTAATATATTCTCTTTTTCTATATATGTTTTATATTTTATTGGTGTGTTTCTCTAAAAAGTTTGTTTTTCTTACAATAAAAATTATTTCTCTAGGGGCCTTGGTGGTTCTTCAAAGCACACACAAATTCGGAAGCTCATTACAAGCAAGGAATCTGACATTGTGATTATGTTGGAACCATAGCTTTTCCCACTCTTCGTTTAATCTGGGGTATTTTGAATATCGAACGGTTTTTTCTTCGTCTTCAGATAGTAATTTAGGGGCCATACTCATACTGTGGGACAAGTCGTATTTCTCCTGCATATCCAGTGAGATACATACCAATTGGTTGGCAGTAACGGAACACTTTCTGGCAGAAAACTTAAATTGCTGCATAATAGCTATTTATGCCCATTGCTTGACTTTTACTAGTATGCAATCAGATCTTTGGCATGAGTTTTATCAGTTCATTACTTCTTCAGACTTACCAATCTTGTTAATTGGAGATTTCAATCAAGTCTGAATCCTTTAGAGCAATATGACTCACTATCTCTAGTGGCATGCATAATTTTAATAATTTCATCTCTAGATGTTCTTTTATGGACATACGATTGCAGGGGAGTCTATTTACCTGGAGAAATAAAACAACAAAAAGTCTCATTGATAGAGCACTTGTTAACTCTTCTTGGATCTCTTTGATGCCTAATTCATTTCTCATAGCTCTTCTACGGGGTAACGGTGGATCCAAAAGTTTTAGACAATGGGATCCATATACATAATATAAATTTCAATTACAAAAATACATATAGAATAATAAAAAAAGGCATTTTATAATATTCTTATATGAGTTTTCATATTTTGAAAATAAAATATAATTGCGTTATTACTAACATTATCAAATATATGTTTTTCAATATATATCAGTAAACAATTATTCAACCAAAAGGTCACTTATTTTTTTCATCATTTCTTTATGAATAATTAGAAAAAATAGAGTTTTCTAAATTTTATTGGGTCCACTTTAATTTCTAATGAGTTCTATATTTAAAATATCATACCCTTTTTTTGAAAACAAAATATCATACCTTTTATTCTCATTTTTGAGAAATTTATGGATCCTTTGAGAAATTTATGGGATCCAATGACTCCACTAATTACTACTTGTATCCGCCCCTACCGAAGGGTCCTTCAAATCACAATGTTTAACGGTTCAGTGATCTTTATTCTCAACAATGGGCATAAATTTTTTTGGACTTTAAATTGTTGATGGACTTCACCAGTTTTCTAGCATTGATTCATAATTTATGTGTTTTTCTACTGACTTTCCTTCCATTAAGCTCCAAATTACGGAAATTTAAATACTTTTTATCTACTTGGAATAAGGAGATTTATGACGACTTAAACTTTAAGCTTATATTGCCCTGAAAATGATATACAAAATTTGAAATTTATTGCAGACTCACGGCCACTCTCTCATTTAGAATCTCTTTATTTGGCTGCTCTACGTATGAACCATGCCTTTATTGCAAAGCAATATGAATCTATTTGGAGGCAGAAATCTCATATATCTTGGTGCAAATTAGGAGACAGGAATACTAAAATTTTCCCACAATCATGCTTCTAATAGACTTTGTCACAATTTTATTCGCAAGATTCTTGATGATGCAAAGGTAATTCGAGACCCTCTCTCTATCACTAATGTGTTTTATATACACTTCTCTAAAAAAATTCAACAAAAATCCTATTGTTAACATAACTATTAAGGATCTTAGAATGCAATGTCTTTCTCCTTCATAAGCCATAACTTTGGAGAGACCGTTCACTCTTGAGGAGATCAAATATGTTGTGTAATCTTATGGTTCTTCAAAGGCACTAAGGCCAGATAGGATGAATTTCTTTTTCTATAAAAGAGCCTGACATTCTTTAAAAGATGATATCTGGAATCTTATCAATTCTTTTTACATGACAAGGAAGTTGTTTGATGATATCAACCGCTCTTTCATTACGCTTGTTCCTAAAAAGGTAGATGCTTGCAGAGTTGACAATTTTTGACCAATCTCTCTTATTCATGAATTGTACAAAATAGTATTGATGTAAGCTAAATAGGGCTTAGTTGAAGCATATGAGTAAATGACACATGAATGGTATTTTGGTAATTTAAAAGTAAGAATTTAAAATATATGTATAGATGAATTAGTTTTGGAAACATATGAGAGGTGTATTGGGGATATACAAGGTATATGTGACATGATAAAGAGAATAAGTTTTATGTATTGTGATACAATTGAGTTAATAGATGAAGGAAGGTAAATGGATGGTGTATTGGTGGTATATAAAGGTATATTTGGGGTATATATGGGGTATATTGGTCAATTTTGGTCAATTTTGGTTTTAGTTTGAAGAGAGGGATGAAATAAAATAAAATAAAATAAAAATGGAAAAATGCATGATTTATGCCCATGAACAAAGTATTCATAGCCTTGAACATCATGGTCAAAGATAAGCATTGATTGTTTTTACTGTAGACGTTCATGACCATGAAGGATTTGTTCATGACAATGAAAGAGTTTTGTTCATGACCGTGAAGGTTTTGTTCATGACCATGAAAGTTTTGTTCATGACCGTGAAAGTTCTATTTATGACCACAAAAGGGTTTTATTCATGACCGTAAATGATTTGTTCATGATTGTGAAAGGTTCAGTATAAAAGCTTTTTACACAATCTTATCCTCATTTTTCACCCTTTTATCAGCTCTCAAACCCTAACGACCGTCCATACGCACCGAAGAATTATATATGAGTGTTTCTCCATGGATTTTTTGAGTGATCAAACACCAAAACCAAGAGAGAAACTAAGATCAAAGTGAGATTTGAGAGATTTACTAATGAAGAAGATGAAGTTGGAGACCGAGAGAAAGTATGGAAGTTGAGGAAGCTCAGGTTTTCCACCGAATCAACCTTGATTTCATCCTTTTTTGGGTAAAATTTCATGTTTTCCCTCCTATTTTAACAAGTTTATGGTTGATTGACATGATTTATCCGAATTGGGTAGAAACCCATTTGTAAATGGGTAAGTGTGATATGAGATTTTGAGTATTATTTAGGGAAAACTCTCCTTAAGGTTAGATTGAGTTTATTTACATGTTTTTAGATGGATTTAAGTAAGAAAGACCTTAGCTTGATGGTCCTTGAGTTAAGGTTTGCAATATATGGTATTATATAGTTATAGATGTTGATACATAGTTTGAGTTTATGAGAAATAATTGTGATTATGTATAGGAGATGCCTTTGGGAGGTGGAATTAACCACCAAATAGGCTAGGTAAACTTAAAGCTTGTATTTTGAGTTGGTTCCATAAGAGGTAAGTACACAAGTGCAATTTAATTTGCTAAAATGAAATGACATAATGTTGAATGACATGAAAACGAGGTATATGGTATGCTAATAGAAATAATTGATAACTAAGAGGAAAATAGAAATATGTAATAGACTAGCTAAATCAAAAAGCTATAGATGATATATGGAAGAAGAATTAGCTAAACATGAATAATGTAAATATATTTATATAGGAATTACATAGCTAAAGAGTTATGGAACTTGAATAATATGAATATGTCAAATGAATGATAAGATATGACCTAGTATTCTGGGCATAAAAGTTGCTAATAGTAAGATATATAGAATGAAATAGAGGATATATGAAACTTGAGTTCACATAAGTGACAATTAGAGGTTAGCAATGATAGTTATGTATTTATTATGGGGTTACTAACCTAATTGATTATAAACTAGGCTTAAATGCCTATATTAAAAATTGACAATTGATAGATGCACAAGCTCTATGAAAGCACTTAAAGTGCTTGAAAGTAATAGCTTAATCGAGGTAAGTTTGTTACTTGAAAACTTGTAAATTGATAAGTTATATGCATTAATGATGCCTAAACATGCTTGTTGATAAGTAAGGCAATATGATGAGTTATTGGAATTATGTGATGCCATGTACGAGCATATAAGAAAGAAATGGGCTATCTTAGTATGAAAGAAATTATTAAATGAATATATATAATGATTTAAAAGTGACATTGAGTTGATGTCAATATGAGGAATTTAAATGTGTTAAATGTGGGAGTATAAATTAAATATGAAGCATGAAAGTATGAAATAGCATGTTTAAATGTTAGAGAAGGTAATTTAAGTATATAAATGTGTATACAACGTTAAATAAGGATGAAAGTGGCAAAAGTGTTAGAAATGAGACTATGTGTTAAGTTGTGTTCATAAGCGCGGTTGTGAACCTAAAAAGTGATTATTTGAGTTGTATGAACTTGAGTCAAAATGTGTTAAATGCCCATGGATGATTTATCTATATGTTTAGGAAGGATTTAGAAGTGGAATTATGGAAAAATTTGATCATAAGAAAAAGTTATGCCCTTTCACAACCAACGTCACAAATATGCTGAAAACTGTTATGGCCATGAATCAAGCTGTCATGACTATGAATATAGTTCCAGTAGCCTTCATGAACATGCTTCACAGCTAGACCAAAATTCATGGCCGTGTAGACACTATTAATAGCAAAAATGTTTTATGTTTAAATGATGTTTTGGTACTTATGAAACATGCTGAACATGCCTAAATGCTAAAATATGATCTTAAAACATATGGAAACATGTTGATGAACATATTTATGATATGTGAACATGGATATACTATATGTAACATGATGAAAGGAGAAAGAATGAGATTAAAATAAGAAGATACTTTAACATAAATGGCCATTTCTCCACTTGTGGACTAGAATTAGGATAAATGATACATCATTAAGGGGATTTACTGTACCGAACTATTTATATTTTCTTAGGAACAAGGTGACTTAAGCTCATGGAGTGCCCTTGATGCCAATTATATACAGATGAAATTGTAATCAGTCAATGAGGCTTAAGCTTGTGGAGTGCTCTTGAATGGAGATCAAAGTGAATAGAGTGGTTTAAGCTTGTGGAGCACCTCTATTTCAAACCCCATATCCAGATAGTCTAGGAACGAGATTTGGGCTAATGACTAGAAAGTATGATATGAAGAATATTTGTATGTTAAATGGGATAATGAATTGAAATGTAAAGTGATGTGATTATAAATATTACGAAAAAGAATATGCTATTCTTAGAAAAGATATATGCTTAAGCCTCCGAGTGATCAATATATTGGTTGATAATAGGGGATACTATAGTCAAGGAAAAGATATATGATCTATGGATCATACATATATATATATATATATATATAAGAGGTATAGAGCGAACATCTAACAATCGTGTGAATAGGAAATGTTTTGACATTGTTGTGATTATATGTTTTATTGTTATGCATATGTGTACTATTATGCCATGTGTAGCTTAGTGTGTTTTCTCGTGAATGC
This sequence comes from Balakata baccata, assembly GCA_949630135.1. Lineage (NCBI taxonomy): Eukaryota > Viridiplantae > Streptophyta > Magnoliopsida > Malpighiales > Euphorbiaceae > Balakata > Balakata baccata. The sequence goes on along the minus strand of CATIWF010057673.1, from coordinate 19,610 downwards.
AGGTCATGGAGCCAATATGTAGTTGATATAGTAGTTGACAATGGAGATGCCAAAGCCCATGTAGAGGAGACTATGTAGATATGACTTGAATTGGACATAGTCATAGCATGCATTCATTATTGGGGATGTAATTAATAATATTTGTAATATTACAATTATGTGTTACAATGCAAAGTAAAAGAAAAAAAAATATATGTAACTCAACTAGATGCATGAGATGAAGGCCTTGTAGGCCCAACCTAGAACATGAAATGTGATTAAAACAAGTTATAGCCACCTAGTCTATAGCACCTCCTATGTATTAGGGGTTATATGTTGGGTTTTGAACATGTATCTCATACATAAAATAGCAATAGAAAAAAAAAATCAAAACCCGAATCATAGGATTCTACTTATGCCTTTAAAACTAATTCAATAAAAACATAGTTAGAAATTATGCCTTTAATTTTTTGTGTCAATTCTCCAAATTTCCTTCTTATTAGATTGTCACAAACCATAACAATCTAATGTTGGATCGTCACAAACCACAACAATTCAATCTTGGATCATCTCCAATGTTGATCCAAGCAAAAAGGAAGAATGAAACCTCAAAGGTTAAGCTTTGAACAATCTCTATGTGCTGGCAAAGAAGAGTGTTCTTGAGAGAAAAATAGAAAATTATCAAATAAAATTCTTTGGAGTTTATTTGTATTTTTTTGATGGAAAAATACTATTTTTAGGTGTTCCTAAACACCATAAGGTTGGTAAAATTACCAAAAAGTGCTTGGAGGCTAAAATGGCAATTTGGCCAAAAATTGGCCAAATTGGCCATTCTTATGGGCGCAGCGCATGCTGGCCCATTATCAGCGTGCACGCTGGCGCATGAACTGCCAGCCTTGGGTTGGCAGCCCCACCGCGGGCCTGTGACCCCCTGAGCTATTTTTTTCCGGTGATCTCATTACAATCTGACCCTAAATAATTCTCTCATATTTTTGGATCTCATCCAAGGCCATTTTATTCATTCTTCACACTTCCAATCATGTGACCCATTAGATTCCTGGTTATATTGGCCATTTGAATTAACAATTAATTTGAGCAAGTCATGAGCGGTATCTAGCAACACATCATGCCCCCCAATTGAGTCAGTGGTTTGACTACAAACCTTTCCATAAACAACAATATGTGCAATTCGTCCTTTCACTATCCTATATCTTATTAGGTTCAGAGCATGGACTATATGTTAGCTCCCGCTAGACTGACTATATCACACCTAGTCCAAGTGATGTTAGATCTTGTTCTTGAGACTCATTACTCTATTAGACATGTCATCGAAGACCATCTTTAGGACATCTCCATTCTGGCTAGAGATTCCCGAGTAATGATCCTAACAAGAGGCCATGGGTATATACTTCCTCTATCAAGAGCGGTAAATCCTCAGTTGGCTACCCAATTACCTTCAAATACCTCAAGCTACATCCAATCACCAGCGTATGAGCGACCTTTATGAGGCAACAAGGAATGGAGTCAAAGCATAGAATCAGTATCTAAGATATCCTTGAATACCTCAAGTCTAAGGATACTTGCACCATTGCTATGATGAGACTATCATTGACATTTGAATAGATAATCCATATGATCGTCTCATAGCAAGTCATCTAATGTACTTGACTGCTCTTAGCAAGCATCCACATGTTAACTCTAAACATCTCACGTTCACAGCTTATGATATCTACTGCTTAATCCAATCAAGGAGTATAACACATGCTAGTCTATCCGGATTAATAATGTCCTATCTCATTAATCCTATGACCAAGGATAATTTAGATACTAACATAATTACACAATCAGTTTAAGATCTATATCAATTCAAATGCAAATTAATACTAATATAATGAAAGAATGCCTTTATGAATGTGTACACTAAGTGCCTGAGGTGATTGCCTTTTGGGCACATCTCTAACATTATACTCATAATATATGGGATGGTGTTACAATTGAAGCTCTTAGCAAATCATATAAAATTGGTTATAGATATGGTCATAAGTTCTAACCAATAGGCTTTTATTACTGGGAGTCAGATTTTGGATAACTTTCTCATTGTTAATGAGGTTATAGACTCTTGCAAGAAATCTAGTGAAAGTTGTACACTTTTCAAAATAGACTTCAAAAAAGCTTTTGATACAATAAAATGGGACTACCTCTTATAGGTTATAGTTGACATGGGTTTTAGAGTTCGTTAGTGTCAATGGATACTAGAATGCTTTGCTAATTCAAAATCCTCTTTCTTGGTTAATGGCACACTTTCTAAAGAGTTTTAGATCTTCAATGGTGTGAAGCAAGGTTGCCCACTTTCTCCCTTCCTTTTAATTATTGTTGTGGAGCCTCTTTCATATTTGATCTCAAATATGGGCCATCATGGTCTATTCTCTTACCAGTTTCCCAAACAAGGTCCTGACATTACACATATGCATTTGTGAATGATATGCTTCTCTTTACTAAGGATTATGTTACTGATTGTACAAACTTGGCACATATGTTGCGTTACTTTTCTCTTGCATTTGAACTACATATCAACTTCTATAAAAGCTTCATTATAGGAATTGATTTTAATGATGGTACTATTGAGTCTATTGTTGCAACTATTTCTAGCAAAAGATCAAAGCTGCCTTTTAATTATTTCGAGTTGCCTCTACGAGCTTCTCCTAAACGCCTAGCTATATGGAAACACATTATTGCAACATTAAAAAATGACTTGCTTTTTGAAAAGGGAATATTTTATCACAGGTTGGCCGACATTCTCTTATTAAGGCATATGTCACCTCTCAACCTCTTTATTACCTATCTATTTTCAAGATGCCTATCTCGGTTAGTAACTCTATTAAATAAGCATATTTGGGCTATTTTCTAGAATGGAGGGGATAATTCTTCGAAAATGCATCAAATTTCTTGGGAATCCCTTATTAAGTCTAAGATGTGTGGTGGTTTAGGCATTTATGACCTTAATGTACATAACAAGGCTCTCTTGTTCACGTGGTTATGGAAATTAGGCACTAAAACAATCATAATTTGAGTTTCCATAATCTGACACAAATATGAAGCTAGTAAAATTGATTTTGCTTACTATCATAGAAATTCTTCTTCTTTATGGAGGGATATCGTATCAATCTATACTTCTCCGTCTAAGATCTCTAACTTCATTTGCAATAAGATCTTTCAAAATAGGAGATGGGATGAGTTTTTTTTTGTTTGGTTTGATAAGTTGGCATGATCAAGGGGTTGTTTCTTTTTCTAACTTATTTCCGGACCTTTTTGCAATTTTACCAACTCTATGTGCGTTTGTTAGCGATATCGAGTTTGGATTGAGGGAAAGTGGTGCTGGGAATTAGCTTGGAAACAATCTCTTAATGACATGGAGCTACAATAGACAGTTGCAGTACTTGCTTCTTTATCTAATGTTGCGATATCTCAAAATGTTCAAGATAAAGTGTTGTTGACTTTTAATAAAGAATGAAGCTATATTGTCCAATCACTATATCAGGCCTTTATGCAACTTAAATTTGAAATAGACTGCTTTGTCCTAAACGTTTGGCTCAATCTCTCTCCAATAAAAGTAGAATTATTTGCCTGGTTTGCTTTTAATAATAGGCTAACAATAATAGACTTCTTATTTTGTTGTGGGATATGTTTATTATCAACAAACATTTGTTTTTATTGTGGAATGTTTGGGGAAACAATAGAGCATATCTTATTGCATTGTTAGTTCTCTTGAAGGGTTTGGTGTTACTTCATGCGTTGGTGGGGAGTTTTGCTTATAATTCTAAGAACCATGGATCACTTCTATCATCTTTGGGAAACTATATGTTTGGTAAGTTTCAAAAGGGCATTTGGCTTGCACTTTTCTACTCTATATATTGGTCCCTATGGCTATGCTAGAATGAGCTGCTTTTTAAGAATGAAAGGCCTGACTTCCAAGCAATTATTCATATCATTTTCTTTTCGATTATGCTTTCAATTACAGCAACTCATCCTAATTTCCATATTACACGGACTCTTTTATTATGTCTCTAGTAGCAATTTAATTTTGGAGTAATAGGAAGAGAATTGGCTCTTAATGTAATCTTTTTTGCTCTTTTTTTCATCAGCTCATTTGCTTGAAGCAAGGGGTTGTCTTTCTAATTGTTTGCTTAATTCTAGGGAGAAGTTTTTTCATCACCTTAATCTTTAGTTAAGGTGATTTTTCCCAATTTTTTTTATCAATCAATCAAAAAGAATATTATTGCTCAAAAACTCAGCAAAACAAAACCCCAAGGACACCCTTGCAAAACAAGATGATTAGTAGCCTAGCTTTTGTACATGCTGCATCACTACCCTATTATTACTAAATGTATAATTAACCAAAATGCTCAAACTAATTTGTCTCAAAAACCATTTATCATCAATCTGTACATTTGAAAAAATCCTCATATTCCATGCCATCAAAATCTAATAGACAGTAGCGGCTAAAGCGGTTCTTCTAATACTAGCCACTTCGATTTACTACCCTTATGACGAAATAACCAGTTGATAAATCTTCTCCATCTGTGGGTTACCTTTATAATCTCATAAGCATGACAAACCTTATTCCAAATACTACCAGTTACAAGGTAGGCAAATAATATATGTTGAAAATTTTCAACCTCAGTCAAGCAAAAAACACAGTGGTTATTATTAAGAACCCTCTATTTCTTCAATTTATCATTGGTTCTAAGGCAATTCCGAAGCACAAACCTTAACACAAAGCATTATTGAGGAATTTGACCTTTCCTCTAAATAACTTTGGCCCAAGAAGCCATGAGAGCAGGATCATGAAGACAATGGTAAACATTTTTAACTGGAAAGATGCCTTGGGCATTTCCCTTCCATTTAATGCTATCTATAACATATGCGAATAATGTATAGTTCATAGAAATGTGATTCTAAACCAAGAGAGTAGAATCATTTATAGGATCAGGAAATCTCCACCTTTTATCTTTCCACAACTTACCAAATTTAACTTTTTTAGCTAATTCTGCTTCAGCAAACAACACATTAGCAAATTATCACAGATGGATTTACCATCAAGCTAAGGATCAAACCAGAAAGAAAAAGAAGAACCATCACCCAACTGATAACATAGGAACAACTTAATATCATCTCTAATATGCAGTAAGCTTCCCTACGCCTAGCTGGAATTGCATTGCTTAGTAATGCCTCAAAAACTAAACCTTTTAATATGATTATCAATCAACCAAGAAGCCCAAATAGAAGGTTTATCCGAGAGCAGCAGCTTTATATGTTTACATAAGGATGCTTGTTCCAAATTTTGATATCCTTAATATCTAAACCACCTTCACACTTCTTTTTACAAACATCCTTCCAAGCAACAACGTTAGAGCAATTAGATTCATACTGTCTAGACCACATAAATCTCCTAAAAATACAATTAATGTAAATAATCACACTAGTGGGAAGGAGCATAAATGTTACCTAGTAAACATGCATGCTATTGAGAATAGAGTTAAGGAGCTGCAACCGACCAGTATAAGAAAAAGATTTATAAGACTAAGACGCAATTCTTGATGTGATTTTAGATAGCAACCCAGCATAATCATTCTTAGTAAGGCTAGTAGAAATGAGAGGCAACCCTAAATATCTCATCGACAAAAGCCCTTCCCCGTAACCAAGAAAGATAAGATCTTAGTTTTACTAACCTCATTAACAGCATTGAAAAACACCAAAATCTTTACAGGATTAACTTGAAAGCCAAATACCTTTTTAAAATGCTCCAAAACTAGATGGATTTGATGAATATAACAAAAGGAGCCAGCACTAAAGATCAATAAATTATCAGTAAACATAAGGTGATTGAGCTTCAACTTTTTGCATCTCGGGTGAAACTCAAACTGATCAGATATCATACTTCTCAAAGCACAAGACAAATATTCCATGAATATGACAAAGAGCATTGGGGACATAGGATCACCTTGAGGTAAGCCTTTCCTGCCCACAAAATAGCCATGAGCTTCACCATTTACCATAATGGAATAATAAGGAGTTCTCACATAATGCATAATTCTCTAAATAAAGTGTGAGGGAAAATCTAGTGTATGTAGAACTTCTTTAAGAAAATCCTAAGAAATAGAGTCATAAGTGTAATGCCTACTAAATAGGGCTTAGTTGAAACATATGAGTAAATGACACATAAAAGATATTTTGGTAATTTAAAAGTAAGAATTTAAAATATTTGTATAGATGAATTAGTTTTGGAAACAAATGAGGAGTGTATTGGGGATACATACGAGGTATAAATGACATGATATAGAGTATAAGAATTTGATTTAAGATTATACAATTGAGTTAATAGATGAAAGAAAGGCAAATGGATGGTGTATTAGAGGTAAATGAAAGTATATATGAGGTATATGTAAGGTATATTGGTCAATTTTGGCTTTGATTTGATGAGAGGTATAAAAGAAATGAAGAAAATATGAAAAATTAGGCTTCATGCTCATGAACAAAGTGTTCATGGTAGTGAAGGTCATGGTCAAAGGATAAATATTAACTTTTTAAGGCAACTGCTACAGTAGAAGTTCATGACCATGAAGGTTTTTGTTCATGGCTGTGAAGGTCTAGTATATAAGCTTTTTTCACAATCTTATATTCATTTTTCACTATCTTTTCAACTCTTAAACCCTAAGCACCATTCATACACACCTAAGAACCCTAAGAGAGTGATTCTTCTTGGAATTTTTAGTGATCAAACACCAGAACCAAGAGAGAAACTAAGATCAAAGTGAGATTTGAGAGATTTACTAAGGAAGGAGATGAAGTTGGAGAGAGAGAAAGTATGGAGGTTGAGGGTTCAGGTCTTTTATCAAATCAACCTTGTTCTCTTCATTCTTTGGGTAAGATTTCATGTTTCCCCTCCTCTTTTAACAAGTTTATGGTTGATTGATGTGATTTACCCGAATTAGGTAGAAATCCATTTAGAGATTGGTATGTTGGACATGAACATTTGGATTGCTTGGGGGAAAACTTCCCTTTGAGCTTGATTGAGATGCTAAATACATAATGGAGGAGGATTTAAGAAGAAAGAACCTAGCTTAAGGTTTTTAAGTTAGGGTGGATGTATATGACTTTGTATAGTTATAGTTATTGATATATGGTTTGGGTTAATGAGAAATAGTTGTGGTTATATATAGGAGATACCTTTGGAAGGTGGAATTTCCCACCAAGGAGGCTCGGCAAGCTTAAATCTTGGACTTTGAGTTGGCTCCATAGGAGGTAAGTACAGGTGCATTTTAATTTGCTTAAATAAAATGATATAATGTTGAATGATATGAAAATGGGATATATGATGCTAATAAAAATAATTGATAACTAAGAGGAAAATAGAAATATGTAATAGATTAATTAAATTAAAGAGCTATGATGATATATATGGAAGAAGAATTAGCTAAACATGAAAAATGTGAATATATTATACGAGAATTTCATAAGTAATGGGATATGGAACTTGAATAATATGAATATGTCAAACGTATAATAAGATATGACCTAGTATTCTAGGCATAAAAGTTACTAACAGTAAGATATATAGAATGAAATAAAGGATATATGGAACTTGGGTTCACATAGATGACAATTAGAGGTTAGCAATGATAATTATGTATATTTATTAAAGGGTTACTAACCCAATTGATTTGTAAGCTAGGTTTAAATGCTTATAATAAGAATTGACAAATGGTATACGCACAAGCTCTATGAAAGCACTTAAGGTGTTTGAAAGGAAATGGTCTAATAGAGGTAAGTCTCTTACTTGAGAACATGATGAAATGCATGTGAATGATGAGTTGTGTGTATAAAAGGTGTTAAGCATGCTTGATTGATATGTAATGTAATATTATGAATTATGAAATTGTGATATGGCATGTTAAATATTAGAGAAGTAAATTTGAGTATTGGAATATGTATAAAATGTCAAATGAGCATGATAATGGCTTATATGCTTAAAATGTGAATTGTGTGCATAGTTAGTGTTATTGAGCTTAGTTGTGAACCTAAAAAGTGATGATTTGAGTTATATGAACTTGAGTCTAATTGTGTTAAATGCCCATGAATGATTGTTATAAATGTTTAGGAAGTGTTTAGAAGTGGAAACCTAGCAAAATTTAGCTATAAGAACAAGTTAGACCCTTTCACAACCAGCGTCACAACCAGCGTCACAACAAAGCTGAAAACTATCATGACCACAAACATAGGTCTAGTGGCTTTCACAACCAGCCAAAATCTTCATAGTCATGAAGGCACTATTCACAGCAAAAATAAACTTTATTTAAACGATTAAATGGGCCGAGACATACCGAACATTCTTAAATGATAGAGTATGATGTTAAATCATATAAAAACATGTTTATGAACTTATAAAATGATATGTGAACCTATATATGTTATATGTAACACAATGGAAACATAAAAGAATGAAATTAAAATGAGAAAATGCAATGATATAAATACCCATTTCTCTACCTAAGGACTACTTTAGGGTAGATGGTGCACCATTAAGGGGATAAGCGATATGTATCGACGAGCCTATAAGTGAGGACAGGGAGAATGGAGCTTGGTAAGCATCCCTATTCCTAGTACTCATAGATTTTCACTTAGCCAAGATATTTTGAGCTTGGTAAGCTTTCTTGACTTCATATTCTGGTGAGTAGGATGACTAGCTCGAAAGAGTGCGCCTACTTCATGTCTCATATCTGACCAATTTGGGAATGAGGTTTGAGCTATTTATCTAAATAAAAAAATGGAACATGGGTGCATTGAATAATGATTTATGAATAAGACATGTGGATAATTAATGAGAACAACCAATATACACTCGAACCTTCGAGAGGTCAATGCGTGGATTGATAATTGAGATATAATAGAATCTCCGAGCAATCTAAATATAAAATATATATATTGGAATCCAGATATAGAAGATTATGAGATATTTTGAATATTTAAAGAAAGAAATACGTATTTTATGAATAAGATTTATATGTGTAAAATAGGCATTGAATGAATATGTGACTGTATGAGTATTGAACTAATGCTTTGACATTGTCGTGATTACATGCCATGGATTATATGTTACATGTTATATTTGATATGTATATGTATTATTAAGTCATGAGTAGCTTAGAGTGTTTTTATATACATATAGGTTATAGAGCTAATGTATAGTTGTAGTGACAGTTGATAGTGGAGATGTCAAAGTCCATGCAGAGAGGAGACTGTATAGACTGGATTTGAGCCAGACATAGTTATAGCATGCATTTATTTATTACATTCATTATTAGGAATATAATTAATTGGGTTGGCTATCTTATAATTATGTAATATGATGTAAAGTAAAAGTAAAGAAAAGTAAAGAAAAGGATAAAGAAAAGATATAGCTCAACTAGATATAGTTGAGATACATGAGATGAAGGCCTTATAGGCCCAACATAGAATATGGAATATGATTGAGTAGGTAAACATGAACTAGTGATAGCTAGTTTAGAGTATATTCGATAAATTAGAAAAAAAAAATAAGTCTAATCGAGTATACATACTTATAGATTAATAATGATTTATATAGGAAAAGTTTTAAATTTGGACAACTACCTAGATTGTAGCACTTCATATAAATTATGGGACATACTCATGATATATAGGAGGGTGTTACAATAAGCTTTCTTAAGATCAACCTCAATAGTACATTTGGCATTACCAGTATTCAAATAAAATAAATATTGCTTATTAAAAAAATACAATTAAAATTATTACTTTTTTCTTTTGATAAATATTAATTTGTACGAAACAAAGTAGAACAAAGAGTAGAAATTTAAAGAGTATTAGACTTTTAAAAAAAAATTTACTTTCTATATTTAGAAATAGGAGTGGCAATTCATATTAATAAATCATGTTCATGTCGTGTTTTGAATTTGCAGAACACAATAAGGGTCAATATGAGTACAAGACAATAAGCAAATCGTGTCTAAGATTTAAATGTGCCACCCACTTTGTTAGACCCACTAACTAGGGGTTAGTTGTTATGTATGAATATGTGACTTAAAGTGATTATATGAGAGATGTGTTTGAGGTATATGAAGGTATATTTGGGGTATATGTAAGGTATATTGGTCAATTTTGGCTTTAATTTGAAGAGAGGGATGAAGGAAATGAAGAAAATGTGAAAAATTAGGCTTCATGCTCTCGAACAAAGTGTTTATAGCCATGAAGGTCGTGGTCAAAAGATAAACATTGACTGTTTAAGGCAACTACTACAGTAGACGTTCATGACCATGAAGGTCTGGTATATAAGCTTTTTGCATGATCTTATCTTCATTTTTCACTATCTTTTCAACTTTCAAACCCCAAGAACCATTCATACTCACCCAATAACCCTAAGAGAGTGATTCTTCATGGTTTTTTGAGTGATCAAACACCAAAACCAATAGAAAAACCAAAATCAAAGTGAGATTTGAAGGAATTGTCAACAAGGAAGAAGAGTTAGTGGAGAGAGAAAGTAGAATCAAGGGAGAGCACAGTTCCTTTACATGATCAAAAGTGTTTTCTACTATTAAGAGGTAAGAAAACACAAGAATTCCATATCTTTGCCATGATTATGAAGTTATATGAAGAGATTATGATGTTTGGGTGAAGAGCCATAGAGGAGGGGTTATGAAAGATGAATGGTGTTGGGGTTTTATGTATATTTGTTTTTTTTAAAGTTATTGGTAATATGATACAGTGAGATTGAGTTAAAAACATGCATAATAAGTATAAATTGGATAACATGAGTTAGTGTTACATTTTTGTTATATTTCCATGGAGCTAGAATTTGATATATGGTTATACTTGTGATAGGAAAACAAAGAGAAGAGGGAGGAGGACAACAAGGAGAGTAGATAGCTCCTTAGCTTAGTTGTTGGTCAAGCTCCTAATAAAAGTTTATATATATTTATATTTTTATTTGCCTATTTGAACGCAATGTATGCTTGTAAATGATGAATTATATGCTTAAATGGTGATTGAGCATGCTTGTTTGAAAAGTAATGTAATATTATGAATTATGAAAGCATGAAGTGGTATGTTCAAATGTTAGAAAAGTCAATTTACGTATATAAATATGTATAAAATGTTAAATGAGCATAAAAATGACGTATGTGTTTTAAATGTGAATTGTGTGCATAATTAGTGTTGTTGAGCTTGGTTGTGAACCCAAAAAGTAATGATTTGAGTTATGTAAACTTGTATATGATTGTGTTAAATGCCCATTAATGATTGTTATATGTGTTTAGAATTGGAATTTTAGCAAAATTTGATCATAAGAACAAGTGGAGCTCTTTCACAACCAGTGTCAAAACCAAGCTGAAAACTGTCATGACTATGAACCTAGGTATAGAGCCTTTCACGACTAGGCTTCACAACTAGCCAAAATTTTCATTGCCGTGAAGACACTATTCACAATAAATATAACCTTTGTTTAAATGATCTTTTGGTGGATCTGAAATATGTCGAATATGCCTAAATGTTAGAGAATGATGTCATATGATATGTAACATATGGAAATATGAAAGAATGAGATTTAAAAGGAAAATATATAATGATATAAATGCCCATTTCTCTATTTGAGGACTACTTTAGGATAGATGGTGCACTATAGAAGGGATAAGCGATACGTATCGGCAAGCCTATGAGTGAAGGTAGTGTAGCTTTAGCTCGGAGAGTGCCTCTACTCCTGGTACTCATAGATATTCTATATTACACTTAGTCAAGTTGTTAAGCTCAGAGAGCCTTCTTGACTTGAGATATAGATAAGTAGGGCGGCTTAAGCTCAAGTTGAATGATCTTACTTCCTACCTCATATCCGGATGGTCAAGGAATGAGGTTTGGACTATTTATTGAAAAGGAAAGTGAATAAGAAAGTAAAATTGAAGCTTAAAAGATATTAATGACAAGAATATGTGGTAAAAGTGTAGGAAATATAATTTGATATGAACATGAATACTGCAAGTTATTGATACATATTCTTTCCATTTTGCTTAAGTGATGGTTTATATGCTCGTATGCCATGATATATATTTGTATGCTATACCCATGTGTGATAGCATTAGAAAATTTCAATGTCCATATGTACTACTAAAATAGAGATAGCTTAACGTGAATTTTTCTTATGCAGGTTTAGGAGCTTGTAGATAATAGAGTTTGAAGTTGATAAAAGAGAAGATAGTACCCATATTAAGAGCAAACATCTGTGACCTGGTTTGTTTGTGTATGCTATTATATTTTATATTATGTAAAAACATATATTTAGGAGTAGTGGATATGGCTTGTAATATGATAAAGTTTGTGATGTATATATATTAAACATGTATGAGGCTTAGAGTCTAAAACTAGATGTTGTTGTGTATGAGGTGACATGAAAAAAAAAGTAATTATTATATGAACAAGGAATGTGTATGAGTTTAATATATACAATGATGATTCTAATTAACTAGATATAAGATAAGTACATATAGTGACATTCTGCTTATATAATGGAATTGTTCTTATTATAGGGTTTTACAATGGGACTAATCCTATTATATAGGTAGGGCGTCAAATACTTAATAAACAAATTAACACGACACGACACATTTAACACAATAAATCTATAAATTGAATTGAATTAGTATAACATAATATAGTTAATGTGTAAATGTGTTATAATGTGTTAGGTTATATGTGTAAACTCATCACGACATGGTACGTTTAACAAAATTAACCTATAAATTGAATTGAATTAGTATATCACGATCTAATTAATATGTATATAAAGTGTCAGATTAAACATGTTAATCCAATACGACATGAATTATTAACGAATTAAATGTATTTTTTTTCATGTTGGCAAATTAAGCCGCAACTTGACACAATAATTTTTGTATCTTTATCAAGTTAATTGACACACTTAGGATACAGACAATCTAAATCTCAATTATAACCCACAAATTTCATATAAAATTAGTCTTATACGCAACGTAAAACAAATTTAAAATAAATGTAGTTTACAAAAAAAAAAAACGCAAGCAATTATCATTTATGTTACAAATTGTATTTCATGTTTTGTACATCAAAAGAATAGAAAATAAAATCATATTGTGTTTTAGGGTTCCAATATTTCTTTATTAGTTTTTCATTAATGTGTCTTATACATAATTATTAGATATTAAACTCGTTATTAATCACCATTTAGTTTTTACATAATTTTTTGTCTTGTGTGCATTTGCTAATCCTAATTTAATTTTTATGCTTAAGCGATTTTGAAATATAACGGGAATGATTTTGATTTATTCTAACAAATTCATGCAACAAATTTCCAAATCCATTATTTTTTTTTTTACCATGTCTTCCTAATATTTTTTATTAAATTATTTTTTTCTTTTTTTTAATATTAGTTATTTATTTTCTTTGTATTGGACTTCCAATTAATGAATTATTAATATTATTCACTAATAAATTAAATTATTAAATAATAAAATTAATTCAATTAACTAATACAATTATGTTTGTTTTTTTGGTAAATTGGTCTGTCATCCCCCTTCGTACTTTAATATATAGTATGATATGTGAATGTAATGAAAATTGGAATCTTATTTTTATATTTGGTTTGATTCCATAAATAAGAAAAATAAAATTAAAAAATTAATTATTTTTTATAATCGCCCTTATTTTTATTAGTTCTATATTTTATAAGTAAATGAGTTAATAATTATTTTTAATTCAATGTTTGATATTTTATTTTTTTAATAAAATCTAACAAAATTTAATTTTTAAAATTTTGGTATTAAAAATATTAATATTTTAATATAATATGATTTTAAGCTGAATAATTATGGATGAGAGATATTTAAAAGTTAAATATAATTTAAATAATTTAGAGATTATTTTTTATTTTTTTTATTTAATGTTTTTTATTTAATTTCTATAAAAAGTTGTTAAAATGTGTTTTAATCTTTCCAAAAAGTGATTTTAACGTGATTTCAGGAATTTTATTTATTTTTTTAAAATTGTTTGTTTATATATTGTTGTAATTATAAACTTATAATTTATTTAATTTGAGTAGCTATCTTTAATAAGAAAAAAATGATGAGAAATATAATAATTCCAGCAGAAGAAGAAATGAAACGAAATTTTTTTTCAAAAAATTAAAATCCTAAAATAATAAATAATAAAAATCCTATTTCAAATAAAATAAATTATCAAATTTTGGAAGAATTCATTCCGATTCCAAAAAGTTGTATAATAAACGGGTTCTTTAGGTATTTATGCCTTAGTCAATTTCTTTGGAGACAAAACAAAATTGAACAGCTATGACACGTACCCACTGACCCAGCATTTGCTGTCCAAGGCTGTGTACGTACCTAAGTTCGTCTCTGAGTCAGCCACCTGGCGCGCCTATTTTCATTTCTCATTTTGAAAATAACTATAATCATTCGAGAAATATTTTAATAAAAAATATTATTTATTTTATTTCTTTTTCATAAAATATTTATATTTTTAATAGAATTTAAATAAAATAAATGTGTGACAGATAGAGTATAAATGTTTTATATTAGTCGGAATAAATTGAGATAAAAAGTGTTAAAATATTTTTTATTTTAATTGAGAAATGATATTTATTCTAACATTTTTATCTAAATTTCTCTCCATTTATATAAAATATTTATATTATATATAATTATATTAAAAATATAAATATTTTATATAAATTAAAATAAATTAGGATAAAAAATATTGAATCAACTACTATTTTTTTATTTTACTTTACACTCCTTTTTAGCTAATTTAATGTGCGGTGACAAAATAGATGAAAGTTCAAGAAAACGGTTGTTAGGAATGATGTCATAAATTAAGCATGGTGACGGTCAATAAATGTTTGAATTTGAACCGGATTTTGGTATCAAATCATCATTTTAAAAAAATTATGGTTATTAATAAAAAATAATACCATTTATTATTATTATATTGTAAATTAGTATTAAATTTTTTTTATTATTGTAAATTAATACTAAATATTTTGTAAACATTGCAATTTTATATTTAAATTCAATTTTCTGTCAAAAAAAAAATGATATCCATCAACATGGTATGTTATCATATTAATTGTATATCACATTATCTTTTTTGATTTAAAATTAAACGTAAGTACTATTTTTATGGACGAAGATAAAGGATGCTTACATGCAGTTGTAGAGTTACATTCGGTTGAAAATAGATAATTATATTGTAAATTGATATTAAATTTTTTTCATTATTGTAAATTAATACTAAATATTTTGTAAACATTGCAATTTTATATTCAAATTCAATTTTCAGTAAAAAAAAAAATGACACCTATCAACATGATATGTCATCATATTAATTGTATATCACATTGTCTTTTTTGACTTAAAATTAAACGTGGGTACTATGTTTATGGACAAAGATAAGGGGATGCTTACATATAGCTACAGAGTTACATACAGTTGAAAAGTAGGTAATTATTTTTTTAAAATATATATAATAATATATAAATTTATATCATTTTTTATATTTACCCTTCTAAAAAATTATATTTTGCCTCACTAAATCAGAGGTTTCTCCTAAAAAATAAGTTTACTCTCATAATTTTGGAGATTTGGCTCCGCCACTGCTTATACGGGCCTAGACCCTCCAAGAAAAAAAAAATATATATACATGTATTCTTCAAAAATTTCAATGAAATCTTTCAAAAATTTGTATTTTACCCTCCAATCTTGTATAAAAATCTCTATTTACCTCTCCAATCATATAATTTTGGTTTTCTCCTTGACTTACGTTGCAATGTTTTTAAAAATTTTGATATCAATTTACAACAATTAAAAGGTGTGATCCTAATTTATAATATAGTAATAAGAATTGATATATAACATTTATGTTACTAACCCAAAAATTTATGTTCTTATTAACTAATTAATCAATTTTGATGTATGGGACGGTCTAAGCAAATTTAAGGCAAATTTTAGTACTGTGTTGAACAGTAAAATACAAGTGGGAATTCATACACTTCAGGCTGATTCTTTTTCTATGTATATAGTCTTGAACAAAGAGCAAAAATTCATTAGCCATATTAATTGGTCCCATTGGATTTATGGAATATTTTATTTATATTATATTCTCACTTACAGATCTCTATTATTATCTCCATAGGTTGAGAAAAGGAAGAAGGATTGTGATACCATTTACATTAATAATAATAATAATAATAATAATAATAATAATAATAATAATAATAATTAACCAACCACGATGACTTGCATGTGTGTTTTTTTATATAAAAAAAAGACTTGCATGCCAAGAATTTATGAATAAAAAAAAAATTATCATTTGACTAAAGAAATCAAGAATTTTAATCTTTTGACACAAACGCATGCACGCACACGCGCGCATATATATATATATTAGTTAATTTCTTAAAAGTAAATAATCTGAAAAGAAAAAATTCTTGAAGTGATTCTCTGATATGAAATAACATTCATGCACAGAATTGTTCACATGGGTTGGTATATTATAATGTTTATTTTAATTATAAAACAAATTAATTATGTTGGTTGTATGTATGACATGTGATGTTTTTAAATGTAAGTTCACACTATGCTATGAGGAGGAGGGAAGAAGTTTCTGTTTATTCTTTGTATTAATTTTTAATTTCAGCCATTGAAAATCAATAGTTGAGATTAAAAGTTGAAAATCCAATAACCACAAAAATACTCTTAAAAAATTTATTTAATACTCATTATAATCATATGTATAAAATGACTATATTAATCTTCTTTAGAGAGAGTAAAAATAGTAATAAATTATAATTATTCCAATAAAATTTATTTTTCTAAAATTTAAACATGAATAAAAATGGAAAGAAAGAATTTATTATTTTATTAATAATCTAAAAGTTAATTGAAATATAACAAATTTTAATTTTTTTTATAAAGAGTTAGAATGAAACGGATAAAAAATTTAGTCAGTAGGAGCAATGTTTATGTCAATGACGACAACACACGTGTGCTCAAGCATGCTCTTATTTATTTATCCACCACATATACATTACTCAATCCGTTTCATAATAATTGTCATTTTTGAGAAAATCTCAAATTTCATTTATCTGTCGCGTATATATTATCAATGAAAATTAAATATTTTTTTTTTCAAGTTTGTCCTTATACTCATCCAATTTAAAGTTATTAAATATTATGCTAAATTCAAAATTTTTAGTCTTTTAAAACCAAGGGTAATTTAGTTTTTACAACTTATTTTTTTCCTAAATTTAAAACTAATTAATAACTTGTTAATCCTAGGGAAATCATCAAAGCCCCATAATGACCCAAGGCCCTTGGTCCACTCCAAAAGCTAGACTGATGAGGGAGAGAACCCCAAACCCATATAAATATAGACTATCTCTTCAGCTAATCGATGTGAGATCTTGGCACTAGGAGACTCCACTACGCTTGTAGCACCCTTTCATATAATTAAAATTAACCCAACTATATAAGTAAGTGTTATAGACTTTCCGTTATTGAAAACTTGTGAAAATTTAAAACTTTTTCTTTTCCTTATATTATTATTATCTTTTAACATCATTTCATATAAATATTTTCCATGTTACCATGTTAACATATTAGTCCATATCTTATATCATGCGTAAAACTATCATTTATCCAATAAAATAAATCCAGTTTAGGCTAAACTAGCCCGGTGTTACAGAATTGTATCATATATAAATACATGTTCTTTAATCTAATAGACATGTACAAAAACCAACTACCCATATCCCATATGACATATAACAAAAACAAAAATGTCATGATATCACCGACCCCAAAAATCTGCACTATGGTCTCTAATGAGCTTTTTTCTCTTTAGTCAACTTCTTCTATCTACCGGCTCCAAACCTGCGTGCAGGAACACCCACACGCTAAGCAACCTAATGCTTAGTGATACATATATGCATATAAATTCATGCAACCATGAGATGACATATCACATGTATATTTATGCTAATGCCAAAATAATGTTCAACATATATAAGATATACATTTAAAATACTGCAAGCATGTATATATATATATTTGCCAAAATCATGTAATCATTTAATAACATACATAGCATAGTTGTCTCATATTATCAAATTATATATATATTTCAATGAAATGACAATCAAGGTGAATATGCCGATCATATTAATGATTGACCATAAATTATTCATAGTCAGCTGAACCTAGAGACATTATACATGCTTATGTCACATATCATAAAATATTCAATAATCATATAACAAGTAGTCATTTCCATTTATTCAACTTATTTAATTATCCAACAGCCCATTTACTCAAAACCGGACTAACTGGATAACGGGTTATAAATAGGAGCGCTCTCTGAGTTTAAGCCACCCTATTTACCCGTTTGTGTATTCCTATAATTATGCTCGTCACGAACTTGAGTCAAGAGCGCTCTCCGAGCTTAAGCCACCTTGATTTAATAACATGATTAAGTTGCTAACATAATAGAAAAGAGCGCTCTTCGAGCTTAAGCCACCTTGTCCAATAATTAAGAATCATGTAGAAATTTCCCACAGTACCGTAAAAGACCCTCAATTGCATGCCATCTATCCTAAGTCTCGTCCTTGTAAAGAGGAATGGGCAATTATACATATTCATAATTTATTTCAACCCTATAGGTTATAATTTTATCTTATTCCATACTTGCATGTCATATGACATAATTTACCTTATTAGAGCTTACAAACCTCATATAAAATACATAATTATATGCAAAGAAAGAAAATTCCAACAGTTTAACATATATGTATGTTATACAATATTTATGAGACCAAATTCCTAATATTCCTTTCCAATCATATTTCTGCCATAATATTGGAATGCATTTATCACTCATTTAGGAACCGAATTATAACTCGTGGTCTTCTAAGAAGTTTTAGCTTAATGTCTTAGCTTTCATATGCAGCAGGAATCACATAAATCCAAATTTTATAGCATAAGTTATAGTTCAAATATTACAAGTTGTTTACTGAAATTTTGCCCATAATATTGTGGACAGCTCCATATCCGACATTTGTAGCCTATTTTTGGCCTACTTACAAACAGAATTCGAATTCATGTTCTTCACAAAAGTTTTAGCTCTATGTGTACAGTTTCATTTCCAACTAGTTTCATGTGAATCTGAGTTATATAATATGAGTTATGGCTAAAGGAATCAATGATGTTCCACAAAATTCCAGCAACATCACAAATACCATAATTCACCAAAAATTAGATTAAATTCATAGACATCCTCAATAGTCATAAATCATCATAATTATCATTTTCAATATCAATATTATGCCAATCATCATCTCAAAATATAACAACCACCATTTCAAACATGCAAATGACATGAATTTAAGAATAAACATGCATATATGTACTAACTTTAAATGGAGCCTCAAAAACCTTAAGCCCTCAAGCTTGGTCTTCCCTTTGGGGGTTACCACCACCTTCTATATCACCTAACAAGACATCAACATG
>CATIWF010057668.1:0-11695 GCA_949630135.1 Balakata baccata | reverse complement strand
AAAAATTAACCTTTTAATTTTTCTTCTCCTAATAATTTTTTCTTGTCTATTTTCTGTCTTTTGGGGTCTTTTAGATCCAAAAGAATATCAGTTTCATAGAGCAAAAATTAAGAGAGGAGATAATAGGGAGTTATGAATAGTAATTGTGTTTAAAATGCCATTTAGGCCATTTAGTGCCACCTGCGGGCAGCTGTCCACCAGCGCGCACACCAGCGGGCCCGCACGGGCTCGTACGGGCCCGTCAATTCCCCCGAGCTATTTTTCCCACGATCTTATCGCGAACCAACTCAAAATAATTCTCTCATATTTTGGATCCCATCCAAAGCCATTTTACTCATTCTTTACATCTCCGAAGCGTGTGACCCATTAGGTTCCCGGTTATGTTGGCCACTTAAATTATTAAATAATTTAAGCAAATCATGAGCGGTATCTAGCAACACATCATGATCCCCAATTAATCGAAAAATCAGTGGTTTGATTACGAACCTTTCCACAGACAATAAATATCTGCAACTCGTCCTTTCCCCATTCTATACCCCACTTAGTTCAGAGCATGAACTATGTGTCAGCTCTCGCTAGATTGACTACGTCACACCTAGTCCAAATGATTTTAGATCTTGTCATTGAGACTCATTACTCAATTAGACATGTCACTAAAGACCATCTTCATGACAGTTCCACTATGGCCAGAGATTCCCGAGTAATGATCCCAACAAGAGGCCGTGGGTATACTCTCCCTCTATCAGAAGCGATGAATCCTCTATTGGCAACTCAATTACCTTCGAATACCTCAAGCTATGCCTAATCACCACCCTATGTGCGACCTCTATGAGGCAACAAGGAATGGAGTCAAAGCACAAAATCAGTATCCAAGATATCCTTGAGTACCTCAAGTCTAAGGACACATGCACCATTGCTATGATGAGACTATCATTGACATTTGAATAGATAATCCATATGATTGTCGCATAGCAGGTCATCCAATGTACTTTACTACTCTTAGCAAGCATCCACATGTTAACTTTGAACATCTCATGCTTATAACTTATGAGATCTACTACTTGATCCAATCAAGAAGTATAACATGTGCTAGTCTATCCGAATCAACAATGTCCCATCTTGTTGTTCCTATGACTAGGGATAATTTAGATACTAACATAATTACACATCATAGGAATCTCATTATCATGATCCCATCATGATTTCCTTTATGTTATGTTTCGTATCATGGACTTTCATTAATCAGTTTAAGATCTATATCATTTCATATGCAAATGAATACCAAATTAATAACATTGCCTCTTATTAATCAAATAAACATGTACAATAAGTGCTAATGGTGATTACCTTAAGAGCACTTCTCTAACAATTATATGAAACAATGTTATCATCTTTGTTAAATTTACTTGAAGTAGAAGGTATATCTATGTGCATTCTTTTCTACTTTTTGAAAAACTCAAAATAACCTTTGTTATTCCATTTCAATTTTTCAACTCTTGCTATAATGGAGGTACCTTTTAAGATGTCTCTCTACTTTTTCCTTTTATCTATAATGCATATTACATTTTAGATATCCCTTCTATCATCTTGGAGTGGTAAAGCATTTTATATATCTCATATCATTCAGTGTGAGCTTGCTAGTTGGCCATCTCAGTAAAATGATACATAATGGTTTTGCATCCATTTGCATGCTACTTTTGAAGTTTGAACAACTTAGGACCAATCGTTGTCATTCAAGTACTTCTTTTATGCAAATTGTTCATAGCACTTCCATCTCAAGCATTAAGGGAAGGAAAATAGCTATCCCAGACTTTGGCAACCTATTGGATTTGAGAACCATTCTCAGTTTTATGCTAGTCAAGGAAGCTTAGGTTAGTTAAAATGTATGACTCATGATTACACTTTGATTCACATTGAACAATATGATTCCAACAAATTAAATTTAAAGATCGACATTGTAGAAGTGTGTACATGAGTGAATGCATGATATTAGGTCTTTAATAAAACGCATTATGGCTCCCACTATTTTATTGCGAACCCATGGCCCTCACTATGGATCCAAGAGAACTTATATGTAAGTCCTCCTGGTGGGTCGATATCCATTTGCTAAGAATGACCTTGAGGCAACACAACAAACCATCCTTAATTTAATTGGTAGGTATCTGATCTATACCAATTGCATATCCATGCAACTATCGAATCTTGTGCTATCAACTAATCGATGTGTACACACACATTGGGCTATCAACTCTTGATATATGCAGTTTTCATGTACACTTACCCAACTTCACCTTCAATACACATTGACCTTAGCGCAAATCCAACAAATTAATGGTTTCGGTTAAGTCCTACCCATTAATCATGAAATCTAATTTCAATGGTTCGAACATATTCTTATAGAGTGAGCTTGAGGCAACTCAACAACTCTAACTCTAGAAGAACTCTGGTTCTCCCCATATTAATGGAAAGAGTAAGACATAATTGTTTGTTTAGCGAGGGATTTTATTAATTTAGTCTCATCATGTTATTACTGCATGCTTTTATATACCACACATTCATCACAAGGATATATAAAGATAGTTACATTAACTATATGGCATGATTATGGACACACTAAAATCAATTTCTTGAGCCATAAAGAGATTGACTAGGTCTTACCTGGGTATATGCATGAATTACAACCTAAAAATTGAAATCAAATTCCTACTTCTAAGTCTTCTTATTTATGGCACCATCTCGTTTTCTTCTTACTCCTTTGCATCTCCATTCTATCATAATCCTATGTAACCTAATTACATATTTCAAAATAGAAAACCTAAATTTACATTTGAAGGTAGTAAGATGAGAAAAGAAATACATGAGAAATAAGAAATAGGTAGGGACACGTAGGCCCTATTTACCATAAAAAAAAATATTCATGCATGCTCAATCACATTGGGCCTAAGTCCATAATCATCTATTATGCCTTTCCGTACACCCCTAGCATGCATTCTCTAATGCATAAAATAAAATAAAATAAGTAGTGATAATTTTGGATTGCAAATTTGAAAGTTGATTCAACATTTGAATCAAAATTGTCTACTTTATTGTTACGATCAATTTAATTTTGTATGTCATTTTAATGTGGAATTTAATAATTAATCAAATTAAATTAAATTTCATATTTTCAGAATTAATTTAAAACTAATTCACCTTAAAAACAAATTATTATGATGTCAAAAATTAAACAATTTAATTTTAACGTACATGTCACTTTCTTGTCATACTAGATATAACAATTGCTCAATTTAAATTAATTCAAAATTAATTACCAAAAATTTCCAAAATTTTCAAAATCTCAAATCATCATTCAAAGCATCTATAGGTCAGTTCAAGTCCATCAAAATAATTTTAGCACAAGCCAAAACCATCAAGACAAACGAACCAACACATAAGACGCTCAAAATGACCCATTTGCCATCTAGAATTAATTTGGTAGTTTAAATTCGGGCAAATTGATTTTGGCATGAATCTAACATCAAAAGAACATATTTTTATTCATATAAAAATTATTTCAAGGTGCTGGAAATGAAATATTCACATACAAAAAAAATCAAACAAAATAGCCCATCCGGGTACCCTTAACAGACCCATTTCGGTGTTTGTTTGAAAAAATTAATTAAAACAATTTTAAATTAATTATTGGATACTTCCAGAGGCTTAAACATATTCTTAATATGTCTAAATAATTTTTCATAATCACATTACAAGAAAAATATGAACAGCCCCAATAATTAATCCAAACAACATCACATGTTCGTCAACAATGCAATTTTCAGCAATATTGTAATAAATTCGAAATTAATTATTTGAATCATGTTCAAATCATTTTTCAATCAATATAATAATCCACAATCATCTCATGATCAGATCATAGAAAGAAAAATATGTAAAATTAATTTTAAAAATTAATTTCAATTTTACAAACTAAAAGATCCAAAATCATCAAAACTATACAATCCAATTGCACCTTAAATTAAAATTAATTTTAATGGGCACAAGGGGGCTCTGTTACCAATGATGGGTTTTAAGCATATATCACATACATATTACGCAGCGGAAAATAAAAAATTTCAAACCTCCAAACAAAGAATTATACATGTCCCAATTAAAACTAATTTAACTAAGGAAAATTCAAAATTTATACCTTTATAATTTCTTGATTTTTTTCCAACTTCTCACCTTATTGAGTTGTAGCAAACTACAACAATCCAATTTTTTATTGTCTCTAACAATATCCACATGAAGAAGAAAGAATGAAACCACTAGGAAGATGGTTAAAACATACCTCATAGTGCTAGCAATGGTGTATGTTCATATGAGAGGAAAATTAAACTCTTTAATTTTCTTGTAGTCTCCAAAAATTTTTCTTCTCCCAAAAATTTTTCCTTGTCTATTTTCTGTCTTTTGGGGTTTTTAGATCCAAAAGAAAATCAAAAAGCTAGATCTAAAATGAAAGGAGAAGAATTTGAAGAGGCATAATCCAAAAGTTGCCCAATTGGCCAATTTAAAGGCAATTGGGGGCTACTGCGTAGCAACCTGCCTAGGCCTGCTGGGGAGGCCCAGCTGGCCTGTGGGCCCGTTAACCCCCGAGAGATCTTTTCCAGCGATCTTATCGCGAACCTATTTGAAATAATTCTCTCATATTTTGGTTCCAATCCAAAACCATTTTACTCATTCTTTACATCTCCAAAGCATGTGACCCATTAGGTTCCCAGTTATGTTGGCCACTTAAAATTATCAAATAATTTAAGCAAGTAATGAGCGGTATCTAGCAACACATCATGACCCCAATTGATCTGAAAGTCAGTGGTTTGACTACGAACCTTTCCATAGACAATAATATGTGTTGTTGATCTTAGGGTGATTGATCTCTATTTTGATCTTGACAATCAAATTAAATGTTACTAATATCTTCATCTAATGTTGTTTTGACCGTGTACAAAGTTTCAAGTCAATTGGATTTGATTTGCGTGTGAATAAATCAAACATTTCCTGGAGACACATAATTCTCGACCAGGACGCAGGTATAGACCGGAACAATATATGTCCTAACTGGGAAAACACTGCATTCTAATGTTTCAAAGTTCCAGTAGCAAATGCAAATTGGGACAGATAAAGTCCCGATCGGTACTTGAGTACAGACTAGGAAACATGTTTTCCCGGCCGGGACATTTAACTAAAACTAGCCATTGAAGACAAGGACAAATTTGAGGCTGCCGCGTGTAAGGCTTCAACGGTAATATGAATTTCCCAATCGGGAAACATGGTTTCCCTACCGGAAAACTGTCTCTAACAGACAGGTTTTGCTTAATCTGTTTTAGAACGTTAGAAACTTTTTTGGCACCATATGTAACGGCTAATTGGAAGATAAACACTATAAATACACCTCCAAAAGGCCTTAGAACATATGAACTTAATTTTAAGTGTGCCAAAACTCTTGCTATTTTAATTCTCTTCTCTTTCGTAAGAAAGGTTAAAGTGTTAACCTTAAACACTTGGGTAAAGGTTGTAAGAGTGATCCTAGTGAGAAAAACTCTTGTTTGAGTTGTGTGTGAGCCTGTTCAAAACACAAGGAATTGCTTGTTGTTTGACCTATTAAAACACAAGGGATTTAGGTTTGGTGTGAGCCTTGAGAAAACACTTAGTTGTGGGTGAGCTAGGAAAACTCTTTAGTTGTGAGTTAGCTAGAAAACTCTCTTGTAATCTCAAGTTGAGATAGTAGAACTCCTAATTGCGGTTGGGGAGAGGAGTAGGGTTTGATAACACCCGAACCTCTATAAATCCTTGTGTGCAATCTTCTCTTGTTCCTTTACTCTCTAAGTTTTATTTGCACATTGCTCAAACATTCAAAGAAATCCATTAAGCCGAAAATTTCTATTTGCCACCAACTCAACCCCCCCCCTTCTTGGTGCTCCATATTTCCAACATGTGCAATTCATCCTTTCACCATTCTATACCCCACTTGGTTCAGAGCATGGATTATGTTTCAGATCCTGCTAGACTAACTACGTCACACCTAGCCCAAGTGATTTTAGAACTTATCACTGAGACTCATTACTCAATTAGACATGTCACTGAAGACCATCTTCATGACAGTTCCACTCTAGCCAGAGATTCCCAAGTAATGATTCCAACAAGAGGTTGTGGGTATACTCTCCCTCTATCAGGAGCGGTGAATCCTCTATTGGCTATCCAATTACCTTCAAATACCTCAAGTTGTACCCAATAACCACCCTATTAGCAACTTCTATAAGGCAACAATGAATGGAGTCAAAGCACATAATCAATATCCAAGATATCCTTGAGTACCTCAAGTCTAAGGATACATGCACCATCACTATGATGAGACTATCATTGACATTTGAATAGATAATCCATATGATTGTCTCATAGCAGGTCATCCAATGTACTTGGCTATTCTTAGCAAGCATCCATATGTTAACTTTGAACATCTCATGCTCACAGCTTATGTGATCTACTGCTTGATCTAATTGAGGAATATAACATGTGCTAGTCTATCCGGATCAATGATATCCGATCCTATGACTAGGGATAATTTAAATACTAACATAATTACACATGATAGGAATCTCATTATCATGATCCCATCATGATTTCCTTCATGTTATGTTTCATATTGTGGACTTTAATTAATTAGTTTAAGATCTATATCAATTCATATACAAATGAATACTAATATAATGAAAGAATGCCTTTATGAATGTGTTCACTAAGTGCCTGAGGCGATTGCCTTTTGGGGACATCTCTAACAAACATGTCATTGTAGACCATCTTCAAGACATTTCCACTCTAGCCAGAGATTCTTGAGTAATCATCCCAACAAGAGGTCGGGGGTGTACTTTCCCTCTATCAGGAGCAGTGAATCCTTTGTTGGCTACCCAATAACTTTCGAATACCTTAAGCTGTGCCTAATCACAACCCTATGATCGACCTCAATGAGGCAATAAGGAATAGAGTCAAAGCATAGAATTAATATCCAAGATATCCTTGAGTACCTCAAGTATAAGGATACATGCACCATTGTTGTGATGAGACTATTATTGACATTTGAATAGATAATCCATTTGATCGTCTCATAGTAGGTCATCCAATGTACTTGACTACTCTTAGCAAGCATCAACATATTAACTTTGAACATCTCATGCTCACAGCTTATGAGATCTATTGCTTGATCCAATCAAGGAGTATAACATGTGCTAGTATATCTGGATCAACAATGTCCTCTGTCTTGTTAATCCTATGACTAGGGATAAGTTAGATACTAATATAATTACACATGATATGAATCTCATTATCATGATCCCATCATGATTTCCTTTATGCTATATTTCATATCATGGACTTTCATTAATCAGTTTAAGATCTATATCAATTTATATGCAAATAAATACTAATATAATGAAAGAATACCTTTATGAATGTGTACACTAAGTGCTTGAGGCGATTGCCTTCTGGGCACATCTCTAACTATTGTACGTTACACTATGGTCAAGGATATGACTATCATATTCCTCTTGGGGTTTTGGTCTAGTGACTCAATCAAATATTTTCTGATCAGTGGGAACTCTTTCTCTCTTTACATCACGTCTACCATTGATTTCTCTAATCAATTGATAACATCGAGTACATGTTTGGACCTTTTGATGAGACCATGATTCCTTTGCACATACAATGGCTTTATTGTTGTTCTAATCATATTGGATTTACAATACTAGGAATCACTTCTAACTTTGTGTTGAATTCCCTTATCCAAACTGCTTCCTCAACTACCTTGGAAGCTGTAATGTATTTTCAATTGTGGAATCCGTGGTCATCATCTATTTGGAACTCTTCCATATGACTAGATAACTTTTTAATGTGAATAAATAGCTCGATTAGGATTTTTAGTTATCCTTGTCGAATTGGATGCTGGCATCCATAATCCTGCTTACCTTCAGCTTAATAACTCTTTAAAGGAAGAATACATCGTCAATCCATCTCAAGTATTTAAGAATGTTCTTGACAGTCATCCATAATCCCTTGATAGGATCATATTGATATCCATTCATGGCACTCATAGTCATAGTATGATATCCATTGGGCCTTGTACATAGCAAAATACATAATGAATCCAATAGACTAGGCTTATGGAATCTCATCCATACTAGTCTATTTGTCTTATGTCTTTGGACATAAAGACTTAGAAAGGGTTATCCTATCAATCATATGAATAGATCCTCTCATAGACTACTTCACCCTAACCACTTTAGCATCTTATCTATGTAGACTAAGAAAGAATGAGTAACCTCTTAGATCTATCTCTATAGATCTTAATCCCCTTTTGGTAGGCTGCTTTTAAAATCCTTCTTGGAGAATTATTTTAGAGTAACAAATTGACTAACTTAGAAATGAGAGATCATTTCCTACTAATAGTATGTCTTCCACATACTTCACTAGGAAAAAAATAGCACTCCCACTAACCTTTCTAAAAACACATGAATCATCCACATATTGTGAGAAAAACAAACTCTTTGGTTATCTCATTAATTTAGATGTTTCAACTCCCGAATGTTTCCACTAATCCATCAATGGATTTTGCAATTTGCATCTTGTTCATCATCACCAGATATGAATCTCTTAGGTTGTGTTATGTACACATCTTAAGATAGATTTCCAAAATGAAACCAACCTTCATATCCATTTGCAAAATCTCATCATAATGAGTAGCAATGACTTGGAGTAATATGATGGATTTGAGCATAGTATATGGAGTGAAAAGTCTTATCAAAGCCAACCTTTGTCTTTAAGAAGGTCTTTTAATTACCAACTCTAGCTTTATTGGTAACTGGATTACCTTCCATATTCTAAATTTTTCAGAATCTCTTCATAAGTAGTAGGCTCATTATCCTTTTTGAGCAATACGACCTTTTATTCACTTATAAGAGATCTATATCTCTTGGGAACAACTCATATCCTACTTTACTTATGAAGCTCTTATATTTCATAAGGTCTTACTATTACTTCATCTATATGAATAATATTTTTGGGCTTTGCCAGTTGATTTATGTCTGCTTAAGTATATACTTGAACTTCATCAAGTTCATTCTTGCTCCTACTATCTTATTGTAGAAGAAACTCTTTTCTTGGAAGATAGCTTTGTTTGAAACAAACACTTTTTGCTTCAAACAGTGGTAAAACTGATAACCAAATGACCCTTATTGCATATCCCATATACAGATATAGGGTTATATTGAGCTTTTAACTAATCCAATATTTTCTACTTCTCTTAAGTAGGATAATTCTAAACTTTCATTTATGAAAGAATAGGTTTTATGTTATTTCATATCTTATATGGAACAACACTAACTGACTGATAAGGTATTATGTTTATCGCATAAACTTAATTCCATGTGCATAACCATAAAAGGAACTTTAAGGAATTTTAAAAGCTTATTATATACCTCACCATGTCGAACAAGGTTCGACTACTCCTTTTAACTGCATCTTTATGCTATAACATGTAAGATATAGTTCATTCAGATAAAATCTTATTATCTATTATATGACATTGAAACATTTAGCTTAAGTATTATTTCACTTTAATCTAATCTAAGTGTCTTAATACTTTTACTAAGTTGTTCCTCTACTTCATTTTTGAATTATTTGAACATTTCAAAGATTTCAAATTTGTATCTCACTATATACAAATACCCAAACTATGAGTGATCATAATCAAGGTAATGAAGTAAACAAAACCATTTATGGCATGTATGAACATTGGTCCACATACATCTATATGTGTAAGGTCCATCATTCCTTTTACATGTTCTTCCTTTTTCACTGAAAAATGATTTTGTTAACTTGCTTAGTAAATGAGATTCACATATGTCACATGATTTACAATCAAATGACCCCAAGTTGTCATAACTCATCATGTGATTCTCTTTTATATACCTAAGTTGACAATACCATAATTTATGGTTTCGGGTCATCAACTCTTTAAATTTAATATTAAGGATAGAATCAAGCCTTTCAAGATTATAAACTCTATGCATAATATTTTAGTTTCATAATAAATATCAATTGACCATACAAAACAACAATTGTTCTTTAAAGTCAAATGAAAAACTTTTGTTCAACTATGAAACAAAAGTATATTCTTTATTCATAAACTAAAATAGAGTTGCAATTGTTTAAACCTTTAAACAAGCTTACTAGAGAGTGTTGAAACTTAAGCCTCTATAGCTATTGCAACAACTGTTGCTATATGGCCAATGTGCATAGTTTTGACTCTCCATTCTTAAACTTTCTATTGTTTCTTTTGTCTTGCATATCTAATATATGTGAGACCTACATGCAGTATCTAATACCCATGTGTTATTACAAGAAACAATGTTATCCTCTTTATCAAATTTACTTAAAGTAGAATGTGCATCTGTATGTCTTCTCTTCTGCTTCTTGAAAAACTCAAAATAAGCTTTGTTATTCCATTTTCATTTTACAACTCTTGCTATAATAGAAGTACCTTTTATGATGTCTCTCTACTTTTTCCTTTTATCTATAATGCATATTACATTTTAGATCTCCCTTCTATCATCTTGAAGTAGTAGAGCAATTTAGATATATGATATCACTCAGTGTGAGCTTGCTCATTGGCCATCTCTCTAAGATGATATATAATGGTTTTGCATCCATTTCATGCCGCTTTTGAAGTTTGAACAACTTAGGACCTATCCATTATTAGTCAAGTACTTCTTGAATGCAAATTGTTCATAACACTTGCATCTCAAGCATTAAGGGAAGGAAAATAGCTATTCTGAGACGTTGGCAACCCTTTGGATTTGAGAACCATTCTCAGTTTTATACCAATCAAGGAAGCTTGGGTTAGTCAAAATGTATGACTCATAATTATGCTTTGATTCACATTGAATAATATGATTCCAACAAATTAGATATAAAGATCGAGATTGTAGAAGTGCGTACATGAGTGAATGCCTGATATTAGGTCTTTAATAAAATGCAATATGGCTTCCACTATTTTATTGAGAACACATGGCCCTCACTATGGATTAGGGAGAACTTATATGTAAGTCCTCCTAGTGGGTCGATATCCAATTTGCTAAGAATGACCTTGAGGCAACTCAACAAATCATCCATAGTTTAATTGGTAGGTATCTGATCCATACCAATTGCATATCCATGTAACTATCAAATCTTGTGCTATCAAATAATTGATATGTGCACACACATTGGGCTATTAACTCTTGATATGTACACATCTCAAATACACTTACCCAACTTCGCCTCTAATACATATTGACCTTAGCGCAAATCCAACAAATCAATGGTTTTGGTTAAGTCCAACCCATTAATCATGAAATCTAATTTCAATGATTCGAACATATTCTTATAGAGTGAGCTTGAGGCAACTCAACAACTCTAACTCTAGAAGAACTCTGGTTCTCCCCACATTAATAGAAGGCGTAAGACATAATTGTTTGTTTAGCGAGGGGTTTTGTTAATTTAGTCTCATCATATTAGTACTGCATAGTTTTATATATCATACATTCATCATATGGATATATAAAGATAGTTACATTAACTATATGGCATGATTATAGACATACTAAAATCAATCTCTTGAGCCATAAAG
>CATIWF010057667.1:0-11908 GCA_949630135.1 Balakata baccata | reverse complement strand
CAAGAAATACAATAAGAGATCAAACAATAGTTGTGTTGCATAAATAACATCTCTTACAACTAGTTTACACTGTCGTAAGAAAATAAAAGATGAGCTCTTTAGTGGACAAAACAGAACCTCTGCCATGCGTATATTTGTAGTAGTTGTCATTTTCT
This sequence comes from Balakata baccata, assembly GCA_949630135.1. Taxonomy (NCBI): domain Eukaryota; kingdom Viridiplantae; phylum Streptophyta; class Magnoliopsida; order Malpighiales; family Euphorbiaceae; genus Balakata; species Balakata baccata. Next base: position 11,753 of record CATIWF010057667.1, on the reverse strand, counting down.
TCATTTAAGAGTATGAAATAAAAGAATCTGAACTTGTTCCCACAATGAATTCAATATAAATTTTGCCATTCAGTCAAATTAAGGAGCTTAAATCTTACAGTTGAATTGTGATATCATCTGTTTGCAGTAGCATCTGATGCAGTTTACACGGTTGATGCACCGTTGCCACTGATGAGATTGCTTAGGCGGCCATTGAATTCTACCCCATAGATATGTCCCATTTTTGCACGTTTTGTCTCAAGATACCTCTTGTTTTCTTTTGTGATAGTAGTTAATAGTGGAACCCTACTTACAACTGTCAAACCATAACCCTTGAGCCCAATGTACTTCGCAGGGTTGTTTGTCATCAACTTCATTGTTCGCACACCCAGATCCTGCATTATCTGCATTGAAAATCCACAATTTCAGCATACAGTAACTTTGATCCAGTGCATGAAAGTACATTTTCTAATAAAAAAACAACACCAGACGATAACCCCTAACCATTTATTGAAAGGAAAATCATATCTTACAGAGAATGGAAAAATAGCGATGAAGATATAGGATTTGAAATCTGGAAATGATAGTTTGTAGTACTTGACTAATTCTAAATTTCAAGCCACCATTAAATTGGAATTCTTGTCATCAAATACCAATATCTGATGTTCTTTCCATCATCACATTAATGCAGTTGAATCATTATTCGGCATTTCTATAAATTCTTTGACCCCTCCCGACTATCATCAGTTTTTGTCTAGTTGATGTTCAGATTGTAAACAATGCAGAAAGCATTATCAAATAAACCAATGATTAAGAACTAATGAGTAGTTTAGAAGCTCCTTTTGAATAGTTCCATTATGATCGTACAGGCATGGCGGAACTCCATTGTCATAAAACGATTCATAAAAACGTCGCTTTTTTTCCCCTTTTTTCTCTTTTGCAATTTTGTTTCACTTCTAGGTTTAAGAGTAAATCCTATAAACAATTATAAAATCTACTCATTTGAAATGACTAATTAGCACAATGATAGTTTATCTTGCATAGTAAATAACACCAAAAAGCAGTTCACTCTACTAGGAAATACCTGAGCACCAATGCCATATTCTCGGGAATCAACAGGCAGTCCTAAATCTTCATTTGCTTCAACAGTATCACGCCCAGCATCCTGTAGGTTGTAAGCACGAAGCTTGTGGCCTAAACCAATGCCTCTTCCCTCATGCCCACGGAGGTAGACCAGCACACCCCTGCCAGCAGCCTCAATCTGCTGCATTGCAAGCGCAAGCTGGTTCCCACAATCACATCTGGCAGAACCAAATATATCTCCTGTGAGGCATTCTGAATGTACCCTCACAAGGATATCCTGTCCATCTCCAATATCACCCTGTTTGAATATCGAAGTTGCTATCAAGTAAGAACCACTTCAAGTTTACAACACGGACCACACCAAAAAAAAAACCCAGCAGATCTACATTTTATAATATCATTATCATTTTCTTTAAGAAATGGAAATACAAACTACATTTTACAAAAATTACTATCACATCCCATATTTTGATATCATAATGTAGCATATTAATAATGCGTTGCTTGTATAAAATTTCCTTGATTTGATTAGTGAAAGAAAAATGGAAAGAGTAAATATTGAAATTGCCAAAAAGAAAAAACAAATGATATTAAGCAGCCATAGAATTATATCCTCCACGTTCAGTTTTTGCAAATAGACAATTAATAGGCCTTTATAAAAGCCAATCCAAACACTAACTTCCAGTCTTTCTCTATGATCTCTAATTGGTTAACTGACTTTTTCTTTTTTTTCCTCCTTAGCTTTCGACCACCTAAAAACATAAAAATACAAGGAGGATAGAATTATATCCTCCTCATTCAGTTTTCTTCTTAATAGAAGAAGGAAGGTTTGAAGTAGAATTTGAAAATATGTGTCCATATTGAACCAATCATGCATGTGGTTCTCATTTGGACAGTATTGTTTTCCCAACCACTTTCACAGATCAATTAAATTGAAAACTTAAGCAGCCAACACAGACTAATCTACTTGATTTTAGCACAAGGGTTAACATTGATACTAATGAGCCCTGGTTTTGGATAAGATCCAAAAAATTTAACAAGAAGTTGAGAACTTATATTACAAACATTGCTCACCTTAACCATAGCAATATGTTCAATGCCATCTAAGATGGATCTATAACAGTAAGCTGTAAATGGACCCCACATTGTTGGTATCTGAGCAGCAGAAGAACGATCTACTAATTTCTCTCTCTTCCTCCGATACCTGTCAATTATAATTCACTTCATTATTTTATGTTTTTTCATCAATCAAAACATGACATAAGTGTGTATGTACACAAAGCACTCTTAAAAATAAATATAAAATTAAAGTTGCCAAAACCATACTGACTGAGATAGGCATAAGTGAAGATTTTAAAAGAACAGGGAATAACTTACCTGATCAAATCAGCAATAGATATAATTTTCAAATTCTCCCGTTGTGCAAATTCACGAAGCTTTGGCAATCTAGCCATGGAGCCATCATCATCCACAAGTTCACATAAGACTCCAACAGGTTGTAGTCCAGCTAGAACAGAAAGATCAACAGCAGCTTCAGTGTGTCCAGCTCTTTTCAAAACACCACCCTCTCTGTACCTGAGTGGAAAAATATGGCCCGGCCGGTTGAAGTCATCAGGTTTTGAATCTCTGGATGCAAGTGCTAGTACTGTCGTTGCCCTGTCATGGGCTGAAACCCCAGTTGTTGTGCCATGTTTAGCATCCTAGAAAAGATATTCACAGACAAAAGCCAAACCCATATTATCCTTGTTTCAAGTAGATTAATTAATAAGTAAAACAAATGTGAAATGCACATATCAAAATATGAGTGCCAAGCATGTCTGCTTGACAAGATCCCTGGGAATATTTCCATAATAATAAATGTCATAAAGCATGAATTTTATTTTGTAGTATCCAAATAAGGAACATCTAACACCTGAAATTGAGAGTTATACACTACAATAGAGTGATGAACTCAGTTACATCTATATCATGTAAAATAATTGCCAAATCAAAATGAAGATGATAAGACATAAGAGAAAAGAAAAAAGCACTGACACATATAGCAGCTTTAAATTTTTAAAAAGTTCTACATTTTATCATATTTTGCAAAATAAATATGATATGCCTTCATAAAAATATATCACTCTTTTGAAGTGAATACTTCATATGTTCGTCAAGTGTACAATAATTAGAGAAATGCACCTGCCCTGCATAATTTATATTGAAACAAACTAAATCCCACATATTCTAATTGTTTCCAGTACATGAAAAAATTTATTACTTCTGTTGAAATGTTATCATGCAAATTAAGTTGCTAATGGAAAATCATACATCCCAAACATGAAATCTCCAGTCAAAAAATGTACATACCACTGTCACAGTGAATGCAGTATGAAGCTTCTCGTCATTTTCATTTTGTCTAACCATCAAAGGGAGTTGCAATCTGTCAAGATATTCCCCTACCATGCTCACACAAACAATTCCGGTACCATGCTTCACAATAAAAGCCATAGCTTCAGGTGTTGCCAATTCTGCTGCCATTATAAGATCCCCTTCATTTTCTCTGTCTTCATCATCTACAACCACTACCATCTACATAAAATAACATAAGTAATGCCAAAATGTTTGGAAAGAAAAGAGGAAAAAAACTAAATTATTGATTGACAGCCACCATGATATTGTGAAACACCTACCTTTCCTTGACAAATATCTTTTATAGCCTCAGGGATGGATGAAAAACCTTCAGTAGGACGATCCAAATCAAACTCATCGTCATCAATGGGGAAACCACTGGGGATGGAAGCAATATCTGCTGCCAGACTTCCAAATGCTATTGCATCAGGCTGTAATTCAATTCCAGCTGAACTCCCGTTTGGTGCAGTATTACTTCCATTGGAATAGGATAGAAGATCACCTTCATCCGATACTATTGCTGCTCGAGTTTTACCAACACTTTTAATAAAGAAAGAAGATTTAGTACCATCAAGCCGGATAGAAGTAGAGTTCAATGCCGTCACTCCATGCAATCCATTGAACATTTTGAAGTTTCTCCATGCCCTGCAAACAAGAAAAGATCAATAAACACTAAAAAAAAAATAAGGGAACTAAAAGGAGGTGTTGTACCAATCTAGTAAATTCTGAAAGAGTATACAAACAGTGATATATTTACAAAATTAACATTTTCTAACGAATAAAACAAAATATGTGAAAAGAAGAATATTCTTGTAAGAAAGTTGCAGTAGCAGATCCAATGAGCCATAAATTTCATAGATAAGCTCCGTTTATCCATGTCCCTCAATAAGTTGCCATAAAATGCAGATGGGCAAGAGAAAGAGAGCAGAAAATGAAAAGAAGGAGCAAGTCAAACTTTTAAATCATGAATAAATTTGAAATTTAGAATGAAATATGTGACGTTGTTAGTTGAACTTACCAAAAACTAGTTGACCAGATGGATTTCTTAAGGAATGAATACTAGCAAAGTTTGATTCTTTTTAATTAACTTTTGTAATCTTCAAACAAATTATCAAAATATCAAGTATGCTTCCATTCTTATTCATTCTACAAATTCTTCTCCTAAAAACAAGAGAAAAGAAAAAAAAAAACACTCTTACACAATATTAAAAAATAATAATAAAAAGAGTTAAATGATCTAATTCTCCTAGAAAACAAATAAATGAAACAAAGAAACCATAGATTATAAAATTAACCAAAGGCGAAAACGAAAGAAAGCAGACTTAAAAAGAAATGAAAATTCAAAACAAGCCAACAAAAAGAAAAACCCAGATGGATTTTTGACGTATTTAGCTAAATAAAAAAAGGGAGACGTAAATCAGAGGAAAAGCTTACGGGGTGCAAGGGAGAGCTGTTCTAGATGTTGTTGATGAAGGGCAGGAAGGGACGTTAATGGAAGCCATAATCTCTGTTATTCCCTATCTGATAATCACTCACAAATCTAACGAATTGAATCTTTAGATCTCTCTTTCTATATATTTTTTTTTTTCGCTTTTCAATCTTTAGACCTCTTTCGTATATATTTATAGAGCTTTATCAGAGGGAGGGAGAGAGAGAGAAAGGAGGGAGGGGAGGAAGACGAAGCAAAATGGAAGATGGTATTTTAGAGATGAAGAAACAACTGGGAATTTGCACGAGCTAATTTTAATTAAGTAAATAATTCATACCCGCGGGTAACGTAAGACTCAAATCACCAAACCATATCCAGTTCCAAATCATTCTCTCTCATTCATAATTACTTGGCAAACAAAATAAAATCAATAAATATAAATATAATCATGTATTAAATTCTCATAACCTTTTTTTTAAATTCTCATACCTTAAAAAATTCTAAATATTTAAAATTATTGAATTTATGTAATATATATATATATATTGTAATATCTAAAAAAATATAGATAAATTAGTATGAGTTCCGAATATCCAAATTTAAAACCAAAATATATAATTACCTAGTAGCAAACTAAAAATGTATATATATATTAGCATGGAAAAATTTATAGATAAATTGAATTTTTTACATTATTTATAAACTAATTCAATTTTATAATAATATATATCTAATTATTTTATTTTTATTTATAAATAAAAAAATAAAATATATATATATATATATTAAATTGATTTAATAGATTTGGTATTCCAAATAATTTCTCTGACTTTCATTGTAAAGGAAAAATGGTAGCGGTGAGCCAACTATATCACGGACAGGTGACGCAAAAAGACAAAAAAAACGATAGGTAAAGTGAAAATGGTGGGGCTCTAATACACGGACTGGCGAACAAGGGAGTACCGATTAATTTTTATATATTTTTAATTATAATTGTATTTATGGTATGGATTTGGGTCCCCATTCTCTGAATGCAAAAGTTGGCTAAAGTCTTTGGTCACAATTTGCCCAATTTCTTTATTTATTTTATTTGCTTCATTTTTGACTTGACCATTATGTCTTCTTTGACACAGTTATTGTCCGGATTATGTGGAAACTTAATTTTCACTCGTTATTAAATTTTTGTATCAATCCAAATTAATCTTATTTATATCACGAGGAACTCTAAAAAAACAGTAAAATAATTTTTTAATAGTTTTAAGGTACTACATATTCATGAATTGAATTTAAAATTTTTAATTATATAAGAAGAGTTTCGTCATATAAATTTTTTTAAATTTAAATTTCATCATCATTATGATTATATTTTATAAAATATATCAATGCTTTTATATTATTCATATGAAGCAAAGTAAATGAATACTAATACAATAAAGAAATAATATTTTTTATATTTATTTTTTTAATTTTAATTTTTTTTAAAATTAGCAATTTTAATAAAACATTATAAATTATTATCTTCAAACGTAAATGTCATATATAAATAAAAAATATAATCCCAAAAAAATTTAAGCCAAATCTCAATTTCTGTCTGAACTTTTTATGCCATGTAATGTTTTCACATGCTTTTGTGGAATTTGATGGATAATATTATCATGAGATCCCTTCCTTCTCCAATTAATTAATTACTTTTTTTTTCCTCAATTTTCATGTTTAATGACATTAAAACGAAATGTGTTTCACTCTATTCACATATTTGGCATGGAAATTATAGATAATACTATTCGATCCTCAAATTTTGATTGGTTGCTTTTAAATCTATTATATTATTGCTAAAGAAAATTGTTGCCTATCCTATTTATATTTTATCTATTATGTATTAATGTTTTTATATTTTATTAATTTACTTATTTATATTATCCAAAATATATTAAAATACTAATAATTTAATACAAATATAATTAAATAATATAAAATCATTATTTTTTTTTATTTATAAGAAATCTCAAACTATGCCTTCTAGAGAGGGATTAAGCCACACGTCCTCATAAATCTGGCAATGGAGTGGACGATTTTCCATTGCTTGTAGGAATTTGCTCTTAATGGGGTAGGGATTAGTCGACTCACTCTCCCATCCCATGGGATAAATTTCTTTTCTATTGAGTGGAGTAGGGCAGGAATGGAGAGGATACTTCTCACTCTGTAGAGATTTTTATCTTCAATCCCGTTGAAACCTGATAATTATAAATACTTTTTATTCTTAATAAAAACAATATATTATAAAATACAATCTAATATATATAGTGATTAGTGAATAATAGTATAATTTATACAATAAAATATAATATGATAATTTATCTCTTATATTATTTAAAAAAAAATACATCCAATATAAAATTTAAAAACACTTAAAAAATTAATATTAAAAATTAAAAAGTTCAAAACATATAAGAGTATATATCATATAATATTTAAAATAAAAAAAATGTTATTATTTGCTAAAGGCTCAAATAAATTATGGGATCAATTTGATTAATACTATATAAAAAATGTGTATTTGATATTATTAAATTAATAAGGGTTGAATTACTAATTAACTTAATTTAAATATAAATTAACTTTCTTTTAAATTTTTTTATAAATAGAAATCTATAAAAATTATAACATATAAAATTCATTATAAATTAAATTAATTAATGATAAACTATTATATAAGTAATTTATTCTATTACAAAATTGTATTTTAAATATTCTTTAGAGGTACATAATTTTATTACATAAAATTAATTTATTTCAAAAAAAAATTTTTAACTTGAAAAAAATTTAGTGGGAATAAGGATTTCCGCGTGAATGGAAATCCCCATAGGGGGTGGGATATGTCTCTATTAGTATGACAGGACAGAAAATGGAGATGAAGATCATCCCTCTGCCCCCGCCTCGCCCCATTGCCAAACCTACACCCCCACTATAAAAACCATTATTTATTGCTAAAATCTTGAGCCGTTTGGACTTTCAATATTAACATGCAAAGTTGTAAAAAAGTTAAGAGTAAATTGTTATTTAAAAAAAGGATAAATATCACATTATATCTTGAATTTTGTGCGTTCTTACAATTATATTAAAATTTTATAAAGAATTCATTTAAATTATATAAACTTTTACTTTAATAATAAATCTAATTTCGGTTTCACAAAACCACTCTCCAAATTTAATTAATATGTTATTTAGTGTATTTGACATGTCATGTGACATATCAGATAGACAATTCATATCATATGATGGTGTTTGGATAATCCATATGCTCTAAACATAGTTAATATAACATCTAGTGTAACTAACATGTCATCTATCTTGTCATTTGGACATAATTTATGTAAATGCCACCTAAATTTAAAGTGTGGTTTTGTAATATTGAGTTAAAACTTGTTACTAAAGTGAAAATTCTTATAATTTAAATAAAATTTTTATATAATTTAATATAATTATGAAAATGTACAAAATTTACGATTTAGTATGATATTTACCTTTAAAAAATGCAATGTAGTTTTACCATTTAATTTAAATATAGGCTTGACAATGGAGAGGAGCAATGGCGAAGGAGGGGGATGATCCCATCCCCACTGTAGCGGGGAGTTTCTGTTCCAATTTCTGCCACATTAATGGGGACAAATTTATTTTTTTTCTGCTCTGATAGGGATCCCCATCCAATTGATTTTTTTTTCAAGTTAAAAAAATTATAAATAATAATATATTAATATCAGAATTTTACATAATAAAATAATTAATTTAGCATGCACAAAAATATAATAATACATAACGAAATTACTATCATGTAGATATAAAAGTTCACAATTAAAATAAAGGTAATTATTAATAAATATCAATAAAAAATTCATAAACATCCATATCTAATTTAAAAATTTATACATTGAGAAAAAGCAAATAATTCATAAAGATTTTATATTGTTACTGTTTTTGTCATTTTCTTCTTTTCAAGATTTTATTTGCACTGAAAATTTAAATATTTTTCATTTAACTTGTATTCACATAGTGTCCATCTTAAAATATCATAAAGTACTTTCAGTAACTTAAAAAAAATGCATGATAATTTTCATTATTCAACAATATAAAACAATAAAATGATTTAACAAGTAATTTACTGTAATTTTTATAGAAGAATCAACCCTTATTAATTTAACAATATCAAATACAAATTTTTTTATATAGTATTAATAAAATTGATCTCATAATTTAGTATTTAAGCCTTTAACAAATAATAATATTTTTATTATTTTAAATATTATATGACATATATTCTTATATATTTCAAATTTTTTAATTTTTAATATGAATTTTTCGACTGTTTTTAAATTTTATTCTCGATGTATTTTTTTAAATAATATAAAAAATATAGCATTAGATTATATTTTGTTATATAAATTATACTATTTTTCACTAATCACTATATATATATATATTAAATTTTATTTCAAAGTATATTATTTTTATTAAAATTAAAAATATATTTATAATTATCGGTCCGACACGAAAACTTCAGCAGAATGGGAAGTATCCTTCCAGTCTCCATCCCGTCCCGCTTGACAGAAAATTTTTTTTTCCCCCCTATATCCGTACCTATGGAGGAGTGCGTTGGAAAAATTTCATATCGTTGGGAACTTTTTCTCGCAAAGAACGGAAATTTCTATCCCCTTCGGAGCCTATTTAAATATAATATGTACCAGCATTTTCCATCCTCACATAATGCCACGTAGACATCTCCCTCCCTATGTGGGTCCCACTTGAATCTCCTCTGTTCTTTTGCCCCTTTGAGATTTCCGCCCCCTGAATTCACGCAAGAGCCTAACACACAATTCTTTCTGTTTGTATTCAAAATTCCTTCATTTTTCCATTATCTCTCTCTCTCTCTCTCCATTCTTTCACAGAGAAAACACAAATGGAGAGCTTAGCACTTCACTCTATCTCAACCACTACCTCATTCTCTATCTACACCCGCTCTTCTTTATTCCATAGATCACCAAAACCCATCTCCAAGTTCCCACCTTTAATCATCTCCTCACCTTCTTTACCCAATCTCCGATCACCCTCCTCTTCAAAATCCGTTCTTTTATCTCCTTTACGCAAACCCTTCAAAACCCATCACCCGATCTGTGCCTCGTCGCAGAACAATGACCAGTCACCGCCAGCAATCACTAATTCACCTCCACAAGGAGCCAAAATCGTTCCCCTTGTAATATCTGTCTCTGTAGGTCTAATTCTTCGATTTTGTATTCCTAAACCTGTTGAAGTAACTCCACAAGCTTGGCAGTTATTGGCAATCTTTATTTCCACAATTGCGGGTCTTGTTTTGAATCCTCTACCAGTTGGGGCGTGGGCTTTTCTTGGGCTAACTACCTCCATTGTGACAAGAACTTTAACGTTTTCTACGGCTTTTAGTGCCTTTACTAATGAAGTTATTTGGTTGATTGTGATTTCTTTCTTTTTTGCTCGTGGGTTTGTTAAGACTGGACTAGGGGATAGAGTTGCAACTTATTTTGTTAAGTGGTTGGGGAAGAGCACTTTGGGATTATCGTATGGATTGACAATTAGTGAGGCGCTTATTGCTCCGGCAATGCCGAGTACTACTGCCAGGGCCGGCGGAGTTTTCTTGCCAATTATTAATTCTTTGTCAATGTCAGCAGGGAGTAATCCAGGGGATGCTTCTTCTAAGAAGCTTGGATCTTATCTCATTCAATCCCAATTTCAGGTTCTTACTCTTTTGGAACTAAGAACTGAGCTTTAGAAGTAATCTTAAGACTCAAATGATCGAACACTTTGTTCAATTATTTAGTTCACATGTGATTGAATTATATTGTAGCGGTTGGTTATTTAGTTGTATGAGCTGGACTAAACAAGCTTAAGGTCCACTGGATCAAAGTATGCTCACTTGTTTACAGATCTTTATTGGCCAATCATTATGCGTGATATTTTATTACGCAGATGGGTAAGTAATGAAATTACTTGACTTGGTTTCGTTTTCAAGGCATAAGTATTTGGCGGTCGATTGCTTTTCCCTTGAAATTAAAACCGTAAGTATAAATGCCATGGACATTGGTTAGATGTACGAGTCACCTGAAGATTTGTTTCATTTAACACTAATCTCGTGAAACTTTTCTACTGATTGTTGGTAACCTGTTTCACCAATCTGGGCTTCTCTTCAGTGTGGTTTGTATTTAGCGGAATTCACTGACCTATTTGATTTGCCATCTTGGTTTATATGATTTCTCTTATTTGTGTAACAATTTTGTGGCCGCTTATCTAATTTAGCATTTGAGTGTTGCTTTTACCCTTCAGGATTTTCGTGTACTTATTAACCTCTGTGACATGCATTTCTCTTAAATCACGGTGGCAGTGTAGTGGTAATTCTAGTGCGCTCTTCCTGACTGCTGCGGCACAAAATTTGCTGTGTCTCAAATTAGCTGAGGAACTTGGGGTGATAATTTCGAACCCTTGGGTGTCATGGTTCAAGGCTGCCAGTTTGCCTGCAATTGTTTGTCTTCTAGTTACACCTTTTGTTCTATATAAGTTTTATCCTCCTGAAACCAAGGACACTCCAGAAGCCCCTGCCATGGCTGCAAAGAAACTGGAGCATATGGGTCCTGTCACAAAAAATGAATGCGTCATGGTTGGTACAATGGTTCTTGCAGTTACGTTGTGGGTGTTTGGGTAAGTTGTTTTATTTTTTCATATCCTATAGTTTCCCTATACTATGTACCCTGACCAATGACAACTTTAATTTGGAATTTTTGAATACTAAAAAAGATATTTACTTGGAATATTTACTATAATTAGGTCTAACGTTTCAATTCTGAGC
>CATIWF010057651.1:0-11839 GCA_949630135.1 Balakata baccata | reverse complement strand
TTGGTTGGTTAGTTGATATCTTAGGGTGATTGCCTTAGAATCATAATTCATTGGACTTAATTGGTTACAAGAGAATACAAGTTAGGGAACGCGAAATTAAGTACCTCATAATCTTATTTGATAAATTCAGTATTTCAATTGCCATTTTAGTTCAATATAATTTACTTTAATATTTTACACTTATAACTCATCGAAACCGGATTAGAGTGTGTTAAGGATTTTATTTTGTGTTAATTTGTAATTTTAATTACTTTGGAATTTATGCTGAACCATTCCTTATGAGATCAACCTCTGGAGTGAACTTGTCATTCTATGGTGGTTCATACACTTACGAGTTAATGTTTGAGTAACATCAATTGCTCATAATATGTCTCCATAAGAACAAAATTTGGCAACTTATCACTCTCACTAACTTCAGGAGAAGCACGATGTTCTATATCATCTTGCTCTATCGGAGCTAAAACAATCATTCCTGCTATCCCATTAGACTCAGGATCTTCCATTTCATATAGTTGGAAATTCTCATTTATCTCACATCTTTGAGGAAAGTCCTCTTCTAAGTAAACATCTTGTGACTCAATTTCTATTACTCTTCCATTTGCATCTTCCCCTAAAAATACACATCATTTGGAGAATTCTAAGTATCTTATAAATATACATTTCTTCCCCCTCAAACCAAGTTTTCCATATTTATGATATAAGTAGCGAAACCCCAGGGCACATTTTACGAAAGTCAAGCTTTTCACATTTCTATAACTTGTATGGGTGGAAGGAACAGTTTTATGTTGGGTTTTGAGGATGTATCTCATAGATAAAATGCATCGAAAAACAAAAAAAATTTAAAAGCCGAACTAAGGACTCAACTTGTGTCATCAAAATTAAAAAACCAAAATAAAATGTTTGAAGATTTTACCTTTAATGTTCTTGATAATTTCTACATTCTCTTCATGTTGGGTTGTCATAAACTACAACATACCATGCTAATGGTGATCTAGACGAAGTCGGAAGGAGAAAATCTCATAGGAAATGACCTAGAAAAATTATTTTTGTGCTAGTAAAAATAATATTCTTTTTTAGAGAAAAATGTAAGAAAATTAACTCTTAATTTTCATGGAGGCTAGGGTTTTTTTTTTATGAAAAAATTAATTTATAAGTGTTCCCTAAACATCCTAGGGTTGTCCAAATAGAGCAAAAATGCCAAAATAGTGAAAAGTACGAAATTGGCAAATTTGCCAATTTTGGCCCAAATAGGGCTACCAGCCCCTTACAGGCCCGCGCGGGCCCTTGACCCCCTTGAGTAATTTTTTTCTTTGGAATTTTTCCACGATCCCGTCATGGTCCGACTCCAAATAATTCTCTCATATTTTTGAATCCAATCCAAGACCATTTTATTCCTCCTTCACACTTTCAAAGTGTGTGACCTTTTAGGTTCTCGATTATGTTGGCTATTCGAATTGACAATTGATATCGAGCAAGTCATGAACACTATCTAGCAATACATCAAAACCCTCAATTGATCGGAATGTTAGTGGTTTGACTATGAACCTTTCCATAGACAATATTCCATGCAATTTGTCCTTTCACCATCCTATATCTTACTCAGTTCAGAGCATGGACTATGTGTCAGCTCTCTCTAGACTGACTATGTCACACCTAACCCAAGTGATGTTAGATCTTGTCACTAGGACTCATTACTCAATTAGACATGTCACTGAAGACCATCTTCATGCTATGTTATGTATCAAAGACTTCATTAATTGATTTAAGATCAACATCAATTCATATAACAAATGAATATCAAATTAATGAAAACACCTTTTATTAATGATAATAAATTGTACAAGTGCTAAAGGTGATTGTCTTTAGAGCACTTTTCTAATAATCTCCCACTTGCAATAAAGCCAATCATCTCTATATCTAATACCATTAGTGAGTACATGAGAGTCATATTTCTTTTGGGGAAGTGGCTTAGTTAGTGGATCAGCAATATTCTGATCGATGGGCACTCTCTCTATCTTTAAATCATTTCTACCAATAATCTCTTTTTTCAAATGGTATCTCTTGAGCATATGTTTGGACTTCTGATGAGACCATGGCTCCTTTGCTTGCTCAATGACTCCATTATTGTCACAATACAATTGTACCGAATCAATAATGCTACTAACCATTCCTAGTTCTATGATGAATTTTTTTTATCCAAACAGCTTCCTTAACTGTCTCAGAAATTGCAATGTACTCTGCTTTAGTTGTGGAATTAGCAGTCATCTTCTATATAGAACCCTTCCAACTGACTACTCCACCATTCAGTGTGAATACATAACCTGATTGAGATTTCGAATCATCTTTATCATATTAGAAGCTGGCATTTGTATACCCGCTTACAGCAAGATCTCTATCTCCATATAATAAGAATACATCATTTGTTCTTCTCAAGTACTTAAGTATATTCTTAATAGCCACCCAATGACCCTCACTGGGGTCCGACTGGTATCTACTCGTGACTCTCAAAGTATATGATACATCGAGCCTTATACATATCATAGCATACATGATTGATCCTATAGCATATGCATATGGGATCAAATTCATGTGAGTCCTCTCATATTGTTTCTTTGGACAAATAGATTTCGAGCGGGTAATCCCATGGGTCATGGGAATGAATCCTCTCTTGGACTGCTCCATGCTAAACTTCTTTAGCACATTGTCTATATATGTAAAATGTGAAAGACTAAGCAACCTCTTGGATCTATCTCTATAGATCCTTATCCCAAAATATAGGTTATCTCTCCTAGGTCTTTCATGAAGAAATTCTTGGATAACTAGATTTTCATAGATTTTAAGACTGAGACATCATTTCTCATAAGTAGTATGTCATCTATATACAACACTAAGAACACGACTGCATTGTCACTAATCTTCTTGTGCATACAAGGCTCATTCAGATTTTATGAGAAACCAAACTTTTTTACTGTCTCATCAAATTGGATATTCCAAGTCCTAGATGCTTGCTTCAAACCATAAATGGATCTTTAAACCTTGCATACTTTATTGCCATCTTTAGATATGAATCCATCTAGTTATGTCATGTACACATTCTCAGTGAGGTTTTCAATAAGGAAAGTTATCTTCACATCTATTTGCCAAATCTCATAGTCATAATGAGCGACAATGGCTAGGAGTATCCTTATAGATTTGAGCATAAATATTGGATTAAAAGTCTCATCATAGTCAATTCCTTATTTCTAACGATAACCTTTTGCTACTAGCCTAGCCTTATAGATAACCACGTTACCTTCCATGTCGGCCTTCTTCTTGAAAATCCATTTGCACCATATGGGTTTTATCCCTTTGGGTGGGTCACAAAGTCCACACTTGGTTTTTATATATGGAATCCATTTTTTACTTCATGGCTGCAAGCCATTTGTCAGATTTTGAACTTCCCCGTAGGTTGTAAGCTCATCATTTTCTATAAGCAATACATCCTTCTATTCACTAATGAGAAACTCATATCTCTCTAGAACAATGTGTATCCGACTTTATCTACGAAGCATTTATGCTTTAAAAGGTTCAACTGCTACTTCATTTGTATGAATAACAGCCTCAAGTACAGGCAATTGATCTGTATCTATTTGAGTATCTTGAACTTCTTTAAGTTCAACCTTGCTCCTATTATCTCCTTTAAGAAGAAATTTTGTCTCCAAGAAGGTAGCATACTTTGAAATAAACATGTTTTATTCTAAAGGTTTATAGAATTGATATCCAATCATTTTTTTAGGATATTCTACAAATAGACACCGATCATATTTAGCTTCTAGCTTATCTGACGTTGTCTGCTTCAAATAAGCTAGACAACCCCACACTTTCATGTGAGAAAGTATAAGCTTCTTGCCTTTCCATATCTCATATAGAGTAGTGTCAACTATTTTAGAGGGGATACCATTTAATATATAAACAGCAGTCATCAGTGTATAACCCCAAATGGACATAGGGAGTTCTGCAAAGTTCATTATAGACCTAACCATGTCTACTAGGGTTCGGTTTCTCCTTTCAGTCACACCATTGTATTGTGTTGTGTAAGGTGGAGTCCATTGGGATAATAGGTCATTATCCCTTAGATAACCTTGAACTCTTGGCTTAAGTATTCTCTACCTTGATCAGATCTCAGTGTCTTAATAATATTGCTAGGCTATTTCTCTACTTCATTTCTGAATTCTTTGAACTTTTTAAAGGCTTCATATTTGTATATCATAAAATACACATACCTAAATTGTAAATAATCATCGATGAAGGTAATAAAGTAAGCAAAACCTCCTTTGGCATGCACATACATTAGACCACATACATTGGTATGTACTAGGTCTATTAGTCCATTGGCACATGTATCCTTTCCCTTGAAAGATAGTTTTGTCATCTTGCCTACTAAGCAAGATTTACATGTATCAAATGATTCATAATCAAATGACTTCAAGCTACTAGCTTCGTATAGCCTAACCATGCGCCTCTCACTTATATGGCCAAGGCAATAATGCCATAAATAAGTAGGTTTAGGGTCATCTAATTTTTGTTTCTTATTATTTTTGTTACTGTAAATAGAACTAGACATATCCAATATATAAATACCATTGCATAAAATTCTAGTACCATATATAATATAATTCAACAACATGGAACAACCATTGCTATTAAAAGTCAAATGAAATCCATTTTTATTTAAACTAAGAACATAGATAATGTTTTTAGTAAGTGCTGGAATATAAAAGAAATTTTCAAGTTCTATTACAAGCCCACTTAGGAGTGTCAAAATATATGTTCCTATAGCTAATACAATAGCCTTTGCTCCATTGCCTACGTGTAGGTCTGACTCTCCTTTCTTAAGCAATCTACTGTTCCTTAGGCCCTGCATATCAGTACATATATGTGAGCCACAACTGGTATTTAGTACCCAAATGATGTTATAAGAAACAGTATTAATTTCAATAACATAAAATACCTAAAGTAGATGAGACGTCAGATCTTTTCTTCTTCAAAGACTTTAAATAGGCCTTGTAATTCCTCTTCCAATGGTCATCCTTACCACAATGGAAGCAAACCACAATGGAAGCAAGTCCCTTTTGGGGTAGTCTCTTTGGCCTTCTTCTTAGACACATCTCCCTTGGGCTTAGTGGACTGCTTCTTTTTCTTGTTCTTCTTCTTTGAACTTGAAAAGTCCTCCAGCATCACAACCTTACTTTCCTTCTTAATAGAAGGCTCAACTGTCTTGGGCATATTGATAAGCTCGGGTATAATAAATGTAATCTTATTCATCCTATAATTAATTACAAAGTGTGCATAACTATCAAGCAAGCTAATGAGAATTAAGTCAATACTTAGTTCATGGTCCATCACAAAGCCTAATTGACCCAATCTCTCAATATACCCATTTATTTTCAGTGCATGTTACATTAGAGATATTCCCTCAATCATCTTGGAGCACAATAGCAGCTTAGAGATCTCAAGTCGATAAGATCTAGCTTGCTCATTGAAGAGCTCCCTAAGATAGTAAACTATGATATTGGCATCTATAACCTCGTGCTACTTCTAAAGCTCAAGTGACATAGAGGCAAGCATGATACTGCCTGCCATCTCACTATCATCTAGATACTTCTTATATGCCTTCTGAACCTCTTCATAAGCATTAGCAATAGGGGGATCAAGAAGTAGCTCATCCAGGATATAGCCTACCTTTTCAGTCTTGAGAACTATTGTTAAGTTTCTAAGCCATTCTAAGAAGTTTTGCCCAGTCAATTTATTTGTATCCAAGATCAATCGCAAATTCACATTTGATGACATGGTGTGATGATTATAGCAACCTAGATATAAAAGAGAGCATGTTAGATATGTACATGAAAAATGCATGATTATTAGGTCTTTAATAATACGCATTATAGCTCCCACTATTTTATTGTGAACTCATAGCCCTCACTATGAATTTGAAAGAACCTATCAAAAGTTCTATCAGTGGGTCGATATACAATTCCTAATTTAAGAAAAACCTTGAGTCAGCTTAACAAGCCTTCTTAGGTCAAATCGGTAGGTATCTGATCCATACCAATTGCATTTTATATGCAACTACTGAATTGTGCTATCAACTAATTGATATGTGCACAAATCATTGGGCTATCGACTCTTGATATGTGTATATCTCATATACACTCATCCAACATCGCCTCTAATTTACATTGATCTTGAATCAGCTAAACAAATCAATGATATCAATTATGACCAACCCATTAATCATGAAGTTATATTTCAATGGTTCAAACATATTCTTATAGAGTGGGCTTGAGTCAGCTCAACAATCCAATATCTAGAAGAACTCTGGTTCTCCCTATATTAATGGAATGTGTTAGTCTTAATTATTATTTATTGAGAAATTTTATTAATTTAGTCCCATCATTGTTTTGGCATGCAATTATATATCCATTCATCACAAGAATATATAAAAGGTAATTACACTAACTCTATGGCATGATTATGGACATTCTACAATCAATACCTTGAGCTTGATTCTAAATAGCTACTAAATACCTAACAAAAAACTTAGTCTAACATAAATATCACTATGATCAAGTTGATAGCAAATTCTAAATTAAACATGTTTGCAGCAGAAAAGAAATAAAAACAAAAAACTAGATCCCTTTAGGATTAGTGAATTGTATCTCCTTTGAATGGTTGGTCCTCACTCTCCAAAGCTCCAAGCATTGCAATCACAATGGTGAAATAGCCTCCAAAGATAAGTAAGATCCCTTGGAAACGAAGGTAGAGGTGGCTTCCAAGTTCTCTTCAGCCACTAAAGTTTCAAAAGCCCAAAAGAAATTGAAGGTCATGAAAACCAAATTCTAAAGGACATTTTATAACCTTAGACCAAATTCTAAAGGACATTTTATAACCTTAGACCAAATTCTGCAAAGTTGAGAGGCAAAATGCCCACGACAGTAGGGTGTAAGCCTGGAGACATCGCCTTCTTGTAGCTTTTATATGTTTGCGCTACTTGAACACCATCGACACACCTATGCCAATGTGACATGGGCATGATAAAAGGTTGATGGCTGAAAGTGGCACACTTGTGCTGCTGTGGCACTACCGTACTACCTACCCAGAAATGTCACACCTATGCTGAATTGACAAGGCCGTGATAATGGCAAAAGTGGATAGAACTCACATGATCATGCCACATTCTTCTTTCTAATATTGGCTTCTCTCATCAAGGCTCAGAACATGCTCAAAAGGCTCTTATTTCAAAGAAGACTAGAAAATAATCCACTATCTCTTAAAGCTCTTGTCGAGCTGAATATAGGAGTTTAGGCTTAATAATATATGAACTGCAGTGAATTTTGTACAACTTGGAGAATATGCAAGTGCTTGTTATCATGCCAATTCTTTTGTGGTGTGATAACAAATTAGCCTTGCACATTTCAGATAATCAAATCTTCCATGAGAGGACCAAGCACCTTGAAATTGACTATCATATTGTTAGAAATAAATATGAGGTTTCATCAATTTGTAGCATATTAACACATTTACAACTTGCATATGTTTTCACAAAATCCATGGCTGGTCCTCAATTTCATAATTTGATTCACAAATTAGATTTCATTGATTCTCAACAACCTCCAACTTGAGGGGGTGTGTGTACAGATTTGAATGCGTGTGCAAGCATGCAGATGTAGGGGCGTGGCAACAAAATGATTTAGTGGTACAAAGCGAATGTGATAGAATTGCATGTTTGTGCTGATGTTCATTAGGTAACACAAACGTGATGGAGTTGCATGCCCATGGTGATGAATGGCACGAACGTGATGAAGTTGTATGGTGGAGATGCACGTCCGTATTGATGAGTGGCACAAAAATGATGGAGCTACACGTCCACAATGATGAAGTGATGAGGCAACGTTAGCTCATATTCTCTTTCAAGTGCTCTAAATGTGTTCTCAAAAGTTGGGCAACCACTTGTGCATGGATTTATAGTCAACAATGTAAATGTTGTAGAAGTAGCATGTTATCAAAAGTAGAAGTAATACAACGATTATTTTGCTAAGTTAGCTGTAGTTATTATTTAGTTAGCATTCTATTAGAGACATCTAATTTATCATTCTCTTATTGGCTTAGTTAGTTAGAACTTATGTATATAAGAGACTTTTGGTGGCTAATTTATCATAAGTGAAGAATTATCTTCTCCATTCTTGTTATTCAATCTTCTCTACTATTTGACTCTTGTATATCAAGAGATTATTACTTGTTTACAATTTGTTCATTAGGGTTTAAAATCATTTTTACTTTAATTTTGTAACTGAAAATCCCCACAATCACCTAGGAATGGCAACGGGGCGGGTTTGTGGAGGAAATTTCCATTCTCGTCCTCAACCCCGATATGATTCCTAATTTTATTAAATTTTTATTTTAATATGAAAAATATTTTTTATTTTTATTTTAATTAATTAGTTAATTATATACTTTTTTTAAATAAAAAATATTTTTTACTTTAAATGAGTATTATATTTTTCTTTTATTATTTTCAAAAATTATTAATTATATTAAAAATAAATAATCATTATATATGTATAAATATATATATAAGTATAAAAATAAATAAATAACTCATCGGGACAAGTTCGAGATAGGGATCGAGGTGGGGGACATACATATCGTCCCCGCCACAAAAAACTTGGGATAGGGGCGGGGTATGAAAATGACAAAAAAATCCATCTCGTTCAGCCTACCATCACCCCTCCATTTGCTCAATTAACATAATACTAACATGTATTTTCCACATGAGCAATATATTTAAAAAACAATTCATGACAATTGAGTCAAATAAAAAAAATTAATGTTCATTTAGCCATTTTTCCCTTCTTACTATTTTCAATTTTTCATTTTCATATATTTAAATAAAACTAACGTTTATGAAATGAGAAAATTTTATGGCTAAGATGTATTTTTTCCATGAAAACAAATGACACCCCCCTAATATTATTGGGCATAAAATCTCCATAAAAGAAAGAAAATTCTTAATTAAGCTCCAGGATAAAAATAACTCAATGGTTCCAAAATTTTTATATGTGTATCAAATTTGAATAAAAAAATTTTTGCATAAATTCGATATCAATCTTTTTGAAATTAGTTTCATATTATGGTACCAAAAACTTTTTTCTATTTATTCATATTGATGGGGATTCTAAATTTATTGATATGGATGTCAGACTTGCTAATGTGGTAATCAAATTTGTTAACATGAATGTCGAAAAAGTTTTAAGTTCTATTATCTGAAATTCAACTTCAAAAATTTGATCCAAGAAAGCAAATTTGAATTAAAGAAAGCTAGGTTCACAAAGTGAGTTGCGACCGCAACTCTCGTCACAAAAGGTAAAGTCCCGATCGCGATACCAAAGGCAAGATCACGATTCTAATTTGCCCAGATTAAATTAATTACTTTGATTTGGGTGAATGATTACTTTATTCTAACAGCATAATATAATCTCTATATGGTATAAATGAATTATTATGACCTGAATTGCCATGAAATCCTGTTCATGAGGAACTATGATTAGTTTGACTAGTGACGGAGCAGGAATTTATTTCAGGGGTCCAAGTAGGAAATTATAGAAATAAAATAATATACATCTATACTACTCTCTAATTATATAAAAATGAAATAAATTAAAAATTATGAATAAGAATAGTTTAAGACAACAATTATACATAAACTATAATCAAATTATCAACAATTATAGTTTTTTACATAATAATAATAATCAAATAATAATGGAAACAAGAAAGAAATTGAAATACAAAATTTTTACTATCTTTTATTTTAGACGAAGTAAGAAATCTTTACTCCCTAATTATTGACATAATTAATAATCAATAGTTAAATAAATTAAAACAAATATAATAAAAATTACACAGTGTAAATATAAAGAATTTACCTTAAAATTCTTAAATATTGGTTTTTTCTAAGGTTGTTAAACCCAATCCAGCTAATGCACCGAAAAAGATAGAGAGTCGAGAGTTAGAGTTTAACCGAAATTGAACCGGTACATAAAATTCTTTTAAAATACAATATTTGACCTATTTTTTAGGTAGTAAAATATTAAAATTATTTATACTAGATATTTCATACTCAATAGTATGTTGAAAATAATATATGTCTAATAATATTCACAATTATCATTATTAAATCCATAAAATAATGAAACTTATTTATTTACATTTTTAGTTTTTAAAATTAAAATCGATTATAACTTTCGAAAAAAATTATAAATACCAAGGTATATATGTTTTTGAGTTAAAAAAATAAGCACTAACAATTATATTTAATAAATCTTTTGCACTGTTTTTAACAAGGCATGAATTGTCTTAGTGGCCAATGCTTCAATTTCTTAATTTAAAGATGCGGGTTTCACTCTGGCCTTTTTTCTCATTTTTTACATTTTTCTTATAACCTGTGATTGGATTGGCTGATTGGACTGATTAAAGACCGATTTACAATTTTTCCAGTCCGACTGGCCTGTCCGAATTTTATAACATGAGTTTTTTCTATAAGAATTTGATAAATAAATAATAAATACATAAATAGTATTGAAAGAATAAACATAGTAAAAAGTAGAAGGATATATACTACTGTTTAAAACAAAATAATATATTAGGAATTTTTTTAAAAAAATAAATGTAAAATTTACTAAATCATTTCTAAAAATTTTTCAAAAATTGGAGGGCCCAATGCCACCCTTAGCTATAGTGTTCCTCCATCCCAAAGTTTAACTAAAAGTGTTTATAGAGCGTCTAATCTATATAAACCGATTCAATCCGCAACCTATATATAGTGGATTTGACCAGATGCTCAAGGTGATGGGAGATATTTCAGCCCTGAATCAATTACATGCAGTTTAGAGCACAAAACAAGTTTAATTGAAATAGAAGACATAGATAAGAACCTGATTTCGCTGGATCCATCGTCTCAGGAACGATCTGAATGAGATTGCACTAAGATCTTCTCTCGTTTCCTGACTCCGAATGATGGAATTCTAAAACCTTATTCATTTCTTTATCCTTATCCAACCTTATATAGAGGGTAAGAGTCAGTAATAAGAGAGACTTAGCCCACATAATATAATAATTATGGC
This sequence comes from Balakata baccata, assembly GCA_949630135.1. Classification (NCBI taxonomy): domain Eukaryota; kingdom Viridiplantae; phylum Streptophyta; class Magnoliopsida; order Malpighiales; family Euphorbiaceae; genus Balakata; species Balakata baccata. The sequence goes on along the minus strand of CATIWF010057651.1, from coordinate 677 downwards.
CGTCCATCATACCCATATTATTATCTGGCCCACATTAGTTATTTACACTAAATTAATTAATGAAGTCTTGCCTAAATAAAGAATTAATCAGATTTTTAAGACCTTTTATTTTATAATATATCTTTATTTTTCAATTAAAAAATTAAAAAGCACAGTTAGATATTAAAATATATCTAACAATGAGAACCAGGAACTTTGAGCCAGGTAAATCCCGAGAAGTGATTCTGGTTTTGAGAGAATAAATTAATAAAAGAATGGAATTGGTGAAATGGCTAAAACTCTGACAACATCACTGCTAACGTACGGGCGGAGGAGCTTGACAGCAATCGGCACAATTTCGGAGAGAGAGGACAGAGGTGGGAGAGTACATGAATGATGATAGGGAGACAGACAGATCCATAGCCACAGGATCAGAGATTCAGATATCCACCGTATCCCACCCATCCCATGATATCATACACACAATAATCTCGATTTCCCCATGCACTCCGCTGTCTACTTTTTCATCTTCTCATTGGTTATCATGATGGCTTTCTCTTTTTTATATACATATCAATCAGTCACGTCCTTCACTGTGCTTGCTTCTACTGCCTACACTACTGCTATTCGCTGGCTTCTATCCCTCACTTTCTCCCCATTTTCTTCTGCTTTGTCCCCTGTGCCCATTCATTTTTTTT
>CATIWF010057640.1:0-13334 GCA_949630135.1 Balakata baccata | reverse complement strand
CGCCTCTTACTACCTGTGGATGGTGCTCATGCTGCTTCATGTGAAGAAATGGCAACAGCTATGTCCAGTGCAGAGGCTGCTGCTTATAAAGGGCTTCAACAATGCATTGAAACTGTTATGGCTGAGGTTAGTCCTTTCCTTTACATTATGTTCTAGATTCTGGAGGACAATCATGAGTTTTGCTTGTGTGTGGTTGTACTCTGATGCATCTAATGAGTTGATGTATTTACTTTGGTAGGTCTTCTTTCATTTCCATACCACATTTTGCATATCATTTAGTGCCCTGAATTTTCAATTTTTTGGCCATATTTTCTTCATGAAATACCTATGCAGGTAGACCGATTGCTATCAGCTGAACAGAAGGCAACAGATTATCGATCACCTGATGATGGAATGGCTCCTGATCATCGTCCAACAAATGCTTGCACAAGGTACCTCCAGATTGAAAAAGTTTGAACTCGTGTTTGGAACTAGTGGAGTTGGTTCCCTAGTATATGGGAAATGCGTGGATTTCGCCATGTTGACTAGCCAATATGCATGCACTTAAATACTTTGTTTTCATTTCAACCTGTTCCTCTAGATATTGGGATGAAAAAGCTGTTTATTTAATTTCTATTGCATACTGTTTTAGAAATAGTGGCATCTTTTATCAAAGAGCGATGTGTCTTTCTCAGCCATTCTTGATGCAAAATAACATTTTCTCTTCTTTTGGCTAGAGTTGTGGCGTACCTGTCTCGTGTGCTTGAGGCTGCATTCACTGCATTAGAAGGTCTTAACAAGCAAGCATTCCTGACTGAATTGGTATGATAATTTATCTTCTGAGACTCCTTATGACCCGTGTGCCAATTTCTTGAACAATGAGGGCCCAGCTTTGGCTGATTTTTGCTACTTATGAATTTGCTTGTCTGCAAAAAAACTCATTTGCAATTCTTGTAAAAATTTGAAGCAATAATATTTGCATGTATATTTTAGAATTGACAAGAGGTTATTTTAGGGAAATCGCTTGCACAAGGGGCTACTTAATCATTGGCAGAAGTTTACTTTTAATCCCAGGTAATTGTCTTTCTCTTAAGCCAATTTACATGTTATAGAATCTTTTTTTTTAGTGAAATATGGTGCAATCTTATGCATTTGCTATCCCTTCTTTTCCAATTTTCAGTTTTGTGCGACAAGAGGTTCTTCTACATTTTTGTTTGTCTTACATTGTCTGTTTTTGTTTCAGTGGAGGATTGAGGCTGAAACGTGACATAACTGAGTATGGAGAATTTGTGCGTAGTTTCAACGCTCCAGCTGTTGATGAGAAATTTGAATTGTTGGGCATGTAAGTTACAGGAGGTTTAAACTATTTCTGATTTGCATTCCTTTCCCTAACTTTATTTTACTGACTCAATTCTCTTATCTCTAGAATGGCTAATGTATTTATCGTGGCTCCTGAAAGCCTCTCTACTTTGTTTGAGGGTACCCCCAGCATCCGTAAAGATGCACAAAGGTATTATTAGTGATTATCTTTTTTGTTCTTGTAAAACTTCATGTTGAATCCATCTCATTTCCAATTTTTCTAGTGCATAACTTGTAGCCCTAATCCTAAACTTAGTAGGGCTCAACTTACGTGAATGCTCATTTCACATTTTATGCCCCCTAAATTGTTTCTAGAAATGCTTGAAGCTTATATTCTCTTGAATGCAATCATTGGCAATTTTTTTCATGGAAGCACATTACAATAGACTGCATCAAATGCAAAAAATTGTTACCCCACTGTTCTGGGGAAGAGGGGGAAAAATGCTACATCTTGCATGAATCATGAATCAGTTCCCATTTAGTAAGGTGGTTTAGGAATATTTCAAGATATGGTATTCAGATGTAAACACCGCTGTGTTGTGTCTTTTGACACTGATATGGAGTTTCTTTCTGAATGGGTGTTTCCATGACCTCACCCATCCCCATTATTCTCCCCTTTCTGATTTGTTATCCTTTGTGCTATTACTTTGTCAAACTGCATCTCTTTGATAACTAACCTTCATTGGCTGCCAACTCAGGTTCATTCAACTTAGGGAGGATTACAAGAGCGCAAAACTTGCATCTATGCTTAGTTCCTTGTGGACAGGCTCTAGTTGATAAAGGAATAGCATTCTGACATATGTAATGTAACATCCCTTATTCTTTGGATTCCTTGCATCAATCATGGATATCGTGCACTACAGCAGTTATGGCGGAGTGGGAACTGCTTCTCAAGTTCGATCATGCTGTTGTTGGCTATCAGACCATGTTAGAGAGCTGTTCAAGTGTATCCAATACCATGGAGGCGCACCTTTAGACCGGAAATCAGTTAGAGAAGATTTCTCTTTGATATTTCCCTTTTCTTTCTAATATCTTTCACATTGGTTATTGTATATGTTTGAAGTTTTTGATGGTGGGTGATGTAATCGTTTGCACTTGATTTTGCTTTATTTTAGTTGTTAGATTTTGCAGTTTCGATTTGATAATTCCTGGAAAGAAAGTTTGTCCTCTTTTTCTTTGTAAATGATGCTTACCAGGGGTGAATGAATGTTTAGGTGTGGTTTTTGTTGAAATTTGATGAATTTTTCAAATATTAATTTAGTGATAATATAATTTGATTTCCTGAGTTCTCTATTTTTCCAAATTAATTTTTCTCTATTTGTGCTTTTGGGAACAGTTCCTTTGATTTGAGTTGACGTCACTGGGAGTTATGCTGTCGGTATTTCGCTGACTCTGGAATGTTGCTTGATAATTAGAGGAATAAAGCTGAACGGAAAGATAATGATTTCAGCCTTTGGAGCGCAAATATTTATGCGCATTGGCTTCATGATTAAATTTATGAATCAAATTAATTACTAAGGTGATCTTTTTTTTTTTTTTTCCAATGGTATGGTATGATTGAAGATTTTAATTCGAAATTTAACTGTCATTGTATCATAACAACTGAATATTCAAATTTGTATCATAACAATAGATTCGACTGAATATTCAAATTTAAAATCTCACGATATTACTAAATCAATACCACTAAATTTTATTGTTGAGATATGATAATTTTTTATTATGAAATGGACTGACTTGTGTCTTTTCTTGCAACTATTATCTACTTAAAAAACAGTTGTGTTTTACCATCATATGATATGATAACCTGCCATATGCAGTATTGCAGAATTTATGGGTTTTTTTTTCTCTATTTTCCCTTTTGCTTTGAAAAAAAAAAAATAATCTCATCAATAATTGATAAAGACAGTCTACAGAATCTCTGAAATCCCACTCAAGCAATCGTAGTTACTAGTTCCTACTAGTGTGAAAGTTGTAAAAGTTGCTTCCATTCAAAAAGTGACATTGATTAGCATAATGGGATAAGTTTAACGGTTTAAGCAATTGTAGTCTTGTGCATGGACTTTGGAAGAAAAGTAAAGGACGTAAAAGCCTTTAAAGATGGAGGCTGCACAAATGAAGGTGCAAATTGCAAGTATCCATGAATCACACTTGCAGAAATAAAAGGTGAAGAAGCTATAGTGATTAAAGATGCATACTTGGCATTTCCTCTAATCTTGGTGGGTCTGGGTCTCCCCTATTTTTACTAGTTCCCACTATAAAATGCTCTCTCTCTCTCTCTCTCTATATATATATATATGACAGATATGGATTGGAACAGAAATTTGGATGGATGAAGAAATGGTAGTGGGAGTTTGGGTTGCTTATGGGTGGTTATCTTCTCTGATAGCAAAGGTATCTTTCAAAATTCAAAGTATCAATGACATGTCCCTGTGCCAAACCCAAGATATGATAATGCCCTTCCTCCAAAAAAATAAAAAATATAAGAATAATATTCTGTTCTTGTACTTAATAGGATTTATCAATTTATTTACTTTTAATTTCATAAATATTTCTTAATAAGAATAATATTTGCAAGATACTGATGACCCCACAATCACCACTAAATAATATTGTGTGTTGTGGCCCATTGATTGCACACCATCCATATATGGCCATGCCTTCCCTATCAATTTCTCCACGAGTTGAGAACTGAAAAAGGCTATGAATGAAAGTGTTGTTCAATCCCAAATCCTGACTAGAAATATTGAATTAGAAATTAGAATTCAAATTCAATGGAACATTATTATGTGAATATTTGACCAACCAACGCTATACAAGCCTATATAGAAAGTGATGAGATACAAAAATAATGGTAAAAAATAATGAAGGGACATAAATGTATACAAGTAGCAACCAAATCGGACCCATTTCTCTACCCAAGTCTGCAATCCAGTGCTTAACAGCCCCTCCTCTCTGTCAATATCCGAGTTGGAAAAGTGTGAAGAGAAAAAAAAAAACAAAAAAGGTGGCAATTTTACGAATATTGGTAGTGGTGGACCAAATTTGGAAATGCTTCATCTCTTCTTCAACGTGCATTGGAAATGCTTCCTCCCTCTTCTTCAGTTTCATAAAAAATTAGTATCAAAGTGCAAATTGGGAATTGTTTCTCGCCCTTAATACTTTTTTTGGCAGGAAGATAGATGAATTCTACTAACAAAACAATATCAAAATAATTACGAATCTTCTAATCAACAAGGTCTCCTGATGAATGATTATTTTAGAGGGGAAAAGAAATAAGAAAAGCATTCATATCTCATCTTTTGTTGGTAAAGTAGAAGAAGAAAAATAAAGAATGAAAAGTGAGAGAATTATTACCTCAACAATTGATCATTGAGAGCCAAAATCTCTTAAATTATCCGTAATAAGTCACTTCACATGCTCTGTCCTTTTTATATTTTTCACATTATTATTATTATTATTAAAAAATCCTATTATTAATTAATAGATATGTACAACCTTGACTTTTTTTTTTTGGGAAAGAAATACAACTTTGACCTTAATAACCCCAATACTGATAATATATTATTGGCAACTCCGATGAGAAATCAGTTTTTTCAATTTTGGTATTTCAATCATAACCCCACACGCTTGCAATTCAATGCCTCGTGCCACCCACGTCTCTACGTACCCGTTCTTCATCCACATTCACGGGTCATTTACAAATCGGTTTTTTTTTAATAAAAAAATAAATCAAAATCTTGATTAGTATGATTTGAATTGGAATTTTTGAAAAAAAATGACTCCATAATTACAATTCGGTTTGATTCTGCTAGAATTTAGTGGTTGGCTAATCTAATCGTTTAATGACAAAGGAAATGAATCAAATGATGATTCATTGAGTACAAATCGAAATGATCGATTAACCTAATTACAAAATTAACTAACTAATTTTAATTGTTAGGAAATTTCCGTAAGTCCTGATGATCAAGTCTATTTGAAGAACATTTTCGACCGTCCGATCCCTATTTCTTAGGATTTGCAATTGCCTACTAACGGCCATAAACCTTTTTCTTTCTCCCTTTCAAACACACACACACACAGTTGTGGGCCCATGAAAATCTGCCAGCTGTCAAATGCCATCTCCACTTTATCTCTCGTTCACCGTCACGCGCTTTGTCTATCATCTTCCAGTGCACGATCACGGGCTATTTTTATGATTTCTAGAAAATCATTTTCTATAATGCAACGCTACTTTCCCACCCATTCGGCTGCGTTCCTTTGAGACAAATAAAAAGTCAGCGCATACACGTTGGATTATATAAAACACAAAAACTCGCCGTATGATGCAAACACATCTCCCGTTATTGTTTTTGCTAGTCTCAGTCACAGATTCACCTCGAGAGGGTAATAAAGGGGTGGATATAGTGGAACTCGGAGTGAAAATAGGGACTGCTTCTGGTTTCGCACGTGTGAAAAGCACGAGCGTCTGTTTTGTCCACAGAAAGCTGGCAAATGGAGAAACTGTTGGATGGTGGCATTGCATGTAATTTTCTGTCATATTAATTAAATTTTAATTACTCTAGCATATTTTAAAAATATACTATTTACACGATATAATTTGATCTAATATACTAATATCTCATGAAATTTGACAATTATACTATTTGTTTCATAAAAGTTTGATATATTGTACTAATAACCCTTACAATTTTGATTTATTATGAAAGTCCATATAGGCGCAGGGTCCTTGGTCCACTCTAAAAGCCAAGTTGATGATGAGGAGAACTCTAAACCTATATAAACCACAGATCATCTCCTTAACTAACCGATATGGGATCTTGGCACTGGGAGAATCCACCACGCTCCGCTTGCCGCACCCTATGGACCAACCGCCAAGGCTCTGATACCATGAAAGCCCATATAGGCCCAGAGTTCTTGGTCCACCCCAAAAGTCAGGCAGATAAGGGGGAGAACCCCAAACCCATATAAACCATAGACCATCCCCTTAGCTAACCGGTCTAGAATGTTAGCAGAACATAATAAGCATTTAAGATGAAAGAGATAGTATGTGTGACATTTTTCTAGGTCAGATCAGAGAAAGAGATTTAGAAACTCATAGTGATAGAAAGAGATAAGGATTTTATTCATTTTCCAACTTGTTTTACAAACTTACATAACTTCTCCTTATATATGAGGATAAGAGAAAAGCTTTTCAACTACAATAATTACAAACTGCCAATAAGGATAAGGTTTCCACTCAGAAAAGCAACAAACACACTACTAATAGGAATAAGATTCTGAAAGCAACAACAGACACACCGACAAGTACTTTTTATCCTTCTTTATAGAAAAGATTTCTTAACTTTTATCTCTAATAGGCTCATGGCTAGGAGCTAAGTTTATATGACTATTATTATCATCATCTGAGTCATCAGGATCATAAGTTGATGGGAATCTATTGTCATTAATGAAAAGTCCAGCATATGAGGGTCCAGCCTTATCTTGAAAAGATTGGGTTGTCACATATCCTTTGGCTCTGTCTTTTGTACTCAGTTGATATCTCTTCCCAAGAAGTATTTTTAGTATATTGAGGCCATATGGATATAGGAATATATGTATTTTTCCCTGCTATTATCCTTTAAAGCTCTCTTACTTCAATGGGATGCTGATCACAATTGCTTTATAAAGAATACAGATAAGTGTGATATACCTCAAATAGAGAATAGTATTCGAACCATTTTAGGATAACAATGATATGAACCTCTTTTGCCAGAATATCAATGCTCCAGTTCTCATGCAATACCTTAAAGAAGAATTGTTGCCAAACTTTCAGAGGTTTAAACCATCCAAGAATTTTTCGCGAATTTTCTGGAAGGACTTGTGTTGTTATCATATTGTATCATACCAATGGAGAGAATTCAAAGGCCATAAAGTGCATAGAACTAAGGTACCACAACATAGTAAACTTTCATCTAGAAATGGTCAATGAGAGATGACTTGAAAGCTTCCATGTAAGGATGTTGAAGATGAAATTTTTCAGGAAAAACATAAGTCTTTCCATGTTTTTGTATGGTAAAGAGTTTAGCAGAAATCAACATTTCAGTCTGCTGTTCTTTAGGCATGGTATTTGTGATGGACCATCCTAGTGGAAACTTTTGATCAATTCTCTGATAGTCTAAGCTTTTTAGGGTTGCCATAAATATCAATGGAATTGTTTGGACTTCTGTAGTTAGATGAAGAGGCTTTGATTGTTGTAGTGGCCTTGATAATAAATCAGGAACTAAGTTCTGGTCTCCTCTTATATGCTTCACCTCAAAAGAGAATTTAGAAAATCATTCACTCCATCTAAGTAATTGTGAATGTGAGACCTGCTTTCCTTTGAATTCAAGTATCTTAGGGAAAGATGAATAATCCATTAGGATAAGAAAGCTATGTCCTACCAGATGAAATTCAAACTTTTTTATTTCATTCTTTACAGTTAGGATCTCCTTGAATATATAACAATAATGGCATTCAAATTCTTTGAATCGGCTATTCGCATACGTACAAACTTGTTTGTTTTCATCTTTTTCTTCAAAAAGAATTGCACCCCAATATTCATCACTTGTGTCTATCTGAAGAATTCTTATTCCTGTTGTCGATATTCGAAGAGGAGGGAGATAAGCACAAATCTTCTTTATCTCTTTGACAGCTTATGTTTGGACATTTGTCCATGATGGGGGCTTATTTTTTAAAAGTTGTTAGAGTGGATAAGCTAACTCAGTGAATCGTGGGATAAAGTCACGTGCATAATTGGTCACTCCCAAAAATTGTTGAACTTGCTTAACTGTAAAGTTCTCATCACGGAACTTTAATAATTCAAGACCTATATGATCACATGATTGATAGGTCCCACTTCTAAATGTCATGCTAAGAAATTTAATCTCCTGTAGGCCAATTTGCATCTTCTTTTTAGAAAGCATAATTCCATATTGATGTATAATCTCAGCAAACTTTTTCAAAAGCTAGTGGTGATCTTTAATGCTTTTAGAAAAGAGTAGGATATCATTAATATAGACGAGAGCTAAGGATAAGATTAGCTTGTAAACACGTGTCATAGCCTTTTGGAATAGAGATGGTGCTACCTTGAGGCCAAATAACATAACTATCCATTGATAATGGTGATTTGGAATACAGAAGATTGTTTTAAATCTATCTTCAACGTGGATTCCAAGTTGCCAAAACCCTGACTTCAGATTAAACTTTGAGAATACCTTTGCATCCTTCAGTAAGGTGAATAAAGATGATATTTTTGGCAATGAGAATTTATATCCTTCAGGAAATGGTTTAATAGCTTATAATCAATGACAAGTCATTTTTTCCCTCTAACTTGTTCAAACCGTTTATTGACATAAAATGCCTAGCATGCGTAATCAGATTTTATTGGTTCAGTTAATCCTTGTTGTTAAGAACACTTTTATACTGTTAAAGCCTAGTCTTCTAGATTCATTCCAGGATGAGTTGCCTTAGTAAAATTAATATCTTCATTTTGTTTGAAAGGTAGTGAAACAAAGAACTCTGGTCTGGTCCACAAAGGATGAGAACATTTTTGTTGGAAATTAATATGAGATTCAGCACAACTATTATGAATAATTTAGGCTTGAAGATCATCAAAATGGGCTATTATTGACACCGTGAATAAGTTTGGCATGGAGGTGTAAGGGAGAAACTATTTTTTTGATTTAAGGCCTTGACTTTCAATCGAGAAATGAAGAGGCTGGCTGGGGACATCAAACCCAATCAAAATATCTTTCTTAGGCAAGGCTGAGCCCAAAACTTTGATCCAAATAAAACAATTAGGTAAAAACTGAATTTTAATGAGGTTTTTTTGTGATGAGGTTCATAGAGAAGTAGTCTCCATCAGCAGCCTTAAAGTGTTTTATGTGGGCTTACTAGAAGTGGTCTGGAAAGAGTTTTGGGTTGGCAATGGTTCTATAAGCTTCAATATCAATGAAAGCAATGGCTTTGATGAGCTTGTCATATATGGTGATGAACAATTGAACTGGACAGTATGGAATATGATGTTTTTTGGATATTTGGGAGATATCTTCAAAATGGGTTGGACAACCCATTTGGTCCAATAGAGGATTTGAAGGAGCGATGGAAAAATTGTCTTCAGAATCAGAATCTTGAGTGCAGATTCTTATGAAGGAATCAGATGATAATTCTTCTTCTTCTTAGAACAAAGACTCAATTTCTACTTCATTTAAATCCATATCATATTGATCCTGAATTTATTGAATCAACTAGACCGCTTGCTTAGATTTTTTTGGATATTTTTTTGTAAAATGCCCATTTTTCCCATAAAGATAATATCGATCTATTTTTCTGAATCTCCTATATTTCTTTCGGAAAAACTTAAAATTTCCTCTTTTAGACTTAGAGGAAGGATATTTGTATTTCTTAAAGTGCTTTCGTTTTTTGTAATGCTTGCAATCACAGTTACTTTGACTAGCACATTTGATTTGGAGATCTAAACAACTACAAATAACATCCATATGTTTCTTCTTTGTTCAGTGTATTGCTGCTTTAACTTATTTTCTGGATGCATAGATTTCTTCTAGAACCATAAGTATCTTTTGATAGACTTGGGATAAGGATAAGTCCTTTAAACTTATTCCTTGCTTTCTAAAATATCGAAGAGTTGCTTCTCTAAGTTCTTCTGGGACTGAGAAGATAAATTATTGTTTCAAATTAACATCTATAGAACCCAATTGATAATAGCGAGAATAAACACATAGATAATGATAATCCAAGTCTTTTCTTTTTAGAGAACAACATTTTAATTGGAAGAATTCCATACAAATTGTTTCTGTATGATCCACTGAGCTTTCAACAAACTCATTTTCAATGAACCATAATGTATTGACCAAAGATTCCATTTTATGGAACTGTAACTTTTCATATTCTAAAAGACGCAACCACCATTCTTTAAAACCACTAATGAATCTGGTAGTAAACTCTTGAAGAACTTCTGAAACTAATAATCTAGCTTGTTGTCTGTTTTCTATCCAGGCTAATATTTCAAACAGCCTATTTCTTCTTTGGTAATGCGGTACATCATTCATTAAAAACCAAGGACCATTAGTATACTTAGCTTTAGCCTCCTTCGAAGCTGGTCTATGTTTACTGGTCATTTCATCATCAACTTCTTCTGTATAGTATGGCTCAGGTGGATGCTCTGCAGTTGAGTGAGCTGTAGATCCCGAACTGGTTGGTCTTGCAATTTTTATGGAAGGAACAAAATCTATTATAGATTCGGTAGTATTAGTAGAAGATACAATTATATCTATCGAAACTTCAGAAAGTTGTTATGAATGAGACTCAGAGTTAGAATCTGAGGTGTCTTGCATGTTACTGAAATCATTATTAGTTGTTTGAAAGGAGTTCAGATAAGAAGTAATAGGATTCAGAAAAGAGGATCTTTGAATCATATATTAATAAGGATCTTGAGAATCTTAAAACAGGTGGCTGGGTGATTGTGTTTCAAGTTCTTTTCCATATCTATGGGTTTATGTTTGGGTTTCCAAAGGAGAGGTAGGTTCAATTGGAGGTACTGAAGTTACTGAAGCATGTGTTGTGATAATTGGTTTTTTTTAGGTGGTTCAGGTTTACTAGTTTAAGATTGAGCCTTAAGCATCTTTTGGAAATTCTAATGCAGAATGAGTGTAGGGCCAACATCTAGTTGAATAGGAGTAGGTGATACAGTCGGTTCAGGTAAAGGTAAAGTACTAGCAAAGGCAAAGGGGTTAAATGGTGTTTTCACATGCAAGTCTTTTTCTACTTGAGATAACTAGTGCTTGAGTTTTGCAATCTCACCTACTTTTGCTGAAAAAGAGACCCAGCAATTTGGTATTGTATCATATGCATTAATTTATTATGAAGATTCATAATTTGTTTCTGAAGTTTGTGCATAGATTCCTGCTGATGATTATACTGGCTTTTCTTCGTTGCTTTAATCCTTTGGTTTCAGTTAGATACATCGTCTACTTTGGTTTCAATCCTTTGTAGAACAGTGTTATGTGCCAAAGTATTTTCAGTTTGCCAATTGAGGACAGATTCTCCTACTGTGATTTCTCTAGGCCTTCCTTGTACATCTGGACCAAGAGATCTGACATAGGGAGTTCTCTTGATTTGTTTAATGGGGTCCACCTTGCTTTCATGTAAAGATGGAAAGTCTTCTTCAATTGGTTGGAACATGCAAACCGGAGGAACCATAAGTGGAACTAGAGGAACAACTTTGGGCTTTGGGACCCATACAGTCTTGGGCTTGGAATCCCAATATGGCTTATTTTTCTTCAACCATTGTAATCCTTTGTTGTAAATTATAAGTGGTGGAGTTGGAGCCAGAGGCTCTAGAGATAGAAGAGATGATTTGGGAGGATCATCTCAATCAGGATTAGATGGTGTAGGCATTTTTCCTTTGAAAGATTCTGGCCCCGAATAATTTATAATAAAATCATACTTGCTAAAGGACTGACCTAACAATCCAACAGATGGATCATTATCATCATATTTTCACCTTAACACCTTTTCAGATTTTGCTTTATTCTTTTTCTTTCTCCTAGAAGGAGAATTATCTTCTTTATTGTCATAAAGGAGATCTCTTAGACAATCTTCACAACAATGGTCTACATCAAGTACCTTATAATCTCCTTGATACATAGCGTTGATAGGCTTTCCACTAGAATAAAATCCTTTAATCTGCAATCTTTCTTCAAGCTCCCATGGTTGGATCATAAACTGAGTGGTAAACATGGAAGAACTGGATTATGTTGCTCTTATGAATTTTGTTTCATCTCCCAGTGCTAAGATCCCATATCGGTTAGCTGAGAAGATGGTCTGTGGTTTATATGGGTTTAGGATTTTCCCCCTTATCAGCCTGACTTTTTGAGTGGACTAAGGTCTTTGGGCCTATATGGGCTTTCATGATATTAGAGCCTTAACAATTGGTCTATAGGATATGGCAAGCGGAGCGTGGTGGAGTCTCCCAGTGTCAAGATCCCACATCGGTTAGCTAAGGGGATGGTCTGTGATTTATATGGATTTGAGGTTCTCTCCCTCACTAGCTGGCTTTTAAGGTGGACTAAGGGCCCTTGGCCTATATGGGCTTTCAAATTGATATATTGTATTAGTATCTTCTGAAGTAAAATATAATATTATTTTTTATTGACATTAAATACGTTAAAATTTAAAAAAAAATATATAATTTAACAGAAATAAAATAGAGGGAATAAAATATATATATTTCAAACATCAGAGGATACTAGTGTATTATGTCAAACTATAAAAGTTAAATTGTAATTTTTCTAAATTTTAATATTCTTCTCTGAAATTCATTTATCTCTCGCTTTTGTAGAATTAATAAAATTTGAAAATTTTGTTTCAATTTTGCCTTTAATATTAAGTAGAATTTTAAAGTCATCTATTATAAATTTATACTAAATAATTATGCACCTTTTTATTTTTGTCTTTTCCAACAATTTCAAAACCAAGAATAATAACTATTTTTTTCTAAATTTAAAAATAATTAATAATTTTTTAATTCTAATAAAATTACATAAAGAAATTACAATAAAAATGAAACTGTGAAAGTACAAATTTTATGAAAAGGACGGAGTCCATTTATAGGCATTATTGAACTTATCTCTTATAGGAACAAGTGGTAATAAAGATAATATTATTAACTTTTTTTTTATTAATATTAAGCAAGATCAAGTTAATTTGTTTAAAAGAAAGTTAATTAAGCTGTTTTGATAAAAACAATAAAAAAAAAAAAGAATATAAACACAAGGAGTTAATAGTAAAAACATTGAATGTGGAGCCTCATATCGTAAAATTAACTGGCAACCACTCAGAAACTTTTTATCTCTTTCTAATTTGTCGGTAAAGAAGGCCGCCTCTGCCTGCCTGAGGCTGCGTGTGGACTTTCTCTAAGCCACTGTTTGGGAGGGCGCAAATAAGGTGGTAAAATA
>CATIWF010057639.1:0-55852 GCA_949630135.1 Balakata baccata | reverse complement strand
CTTTGAAGGATGCAGCTACAACAGCTTATTCGCAAGTGTGCGCACCGTACCATACATGGGCAGTCAGGACAGCAGTTTATGCTGGAATGTATACTCTCCCTACCAGAGACCAACTTCTGATAAGGCTCAATGAAACTGGTGGGCATATTTAAGAGATTTGAAACTACAGTGATTGCCTAAAGTTATCTGACTATTATTAAGATTGCACTTCCTTAAAAGATTATGCCTTTGTGCGCCTCTCAGAACATATTAAGCTGTGAATTCATGGAAGTTGAAATTGTTTTCCTTATGGCTAACTCTTTGTCCTCAATGCTGTTGCAGAACAGTCGGCGGAGAAGAAAATGAGAAGGTACATCAATGCCTCACTTCCAGTTATTGAGTACATTGATAAGCTTTATATTTCCAGGAATATTAGCTTGGACTGGTAAATTTACCTGTATGGAAGAGTCAAAGAATACTCAGATTTGCTGTATCTGCCATTCGTCAACTTCCTTTTCCTTTCGTCTATTCTCGAGAGGTCTTGACGAGACCCTTCTTCCGAACTGCCTAGGACCAGCCCAGTCACAGGATCATATGAGAATGTCGTGCAGATGCTCAGATGCTGCAGGCTGGCTGGTAAAAGAACCAGGAAGTAGAATGCCCCTTGTAGAAGCTGCATTTCTTATAGCTGTGTAATATTAGCTTTCTTCCAGATGTTGCTACTTTGCTTAATCATTTCTTCACAAACCTGTAGATGGGTGCATTTGTAGATTTGCGCACAAGCATGAACCATCATATCAATAGCCAATAAACAAAATCATCTATTGACCAAAAAAATATTTGTCTCCAAAATAGAAACATTTAAACAAGATTGGTGAACTATGTTTTTACAGTAGCACTAGAAAATAAAGAACGAACACCTGGCATTAACATCTGAACAGAACCTATGTTTTTGCACATTTTCTTGCCTTGTAAGAGAGTATGTAATATGCTTAATAATGATCATTGATGCTAAACACCTAGTTTTGTCAAAACTAAAACTCTGGACTTAATATTCCCTTCTTTTTGAAAAATATACTCAACTGACTTTGTCATATCAGTTTAAAAACCATGAAAAATAAAAACATAAACTATAACATTAGCAAAGTGTCACTTAAGACAAGCTTCAAAACTGGATTCCTCAGGTATGCTCTCTGTTGAGTAGACAACAGCATCTTGTTAACAACCAAATAATAGACGCTCAAATCAACTGTATTGTTGCATAAGAACCTATAATGTCAGGCTTTCTGGATTCTCAACAATCTTAGCGAATGTCTGAAGGAAGGCAGCCAAGTCAGCACCATAGATGATTCGGTGATCAGCTGTTACATTCACCTGGAGAAAATGTCAAATACAATTAAGGTTATTTACCTAGTAGCAGTGAGGCAGCTTTGCATTTGATGATCAAAATTATCAGATATATTTTATCATAAGAGAAATATGCTGAGCAAATTACTCGGCGACTATCTATTTGGCAATAAGATATATTCTCCTATATATAAAGACACAAGCTGAAGCCATGAAGTAATTTCGTGGCGCGGCTTTCACTTTCCATTGTGTGGCATGTTATCAATGGTGTGTATACCCTAATGCATTCACTTTTTTTTATATATTAAATAATATATTATAATAGACACGTGTATATTTCACATTCATAATAAATAAAATTCTCAATTTGTTGATTATATTATGAATGTAGTAGTTACATTATATTATGAAATATACAAACTATTGATTATCCATAGAGATTTTATTATCAAATTGTTGATAATAATTAGATAAATATCTCTGATAAAAGATAATTTTAAAAAATATTCATAACCAAAAAATGACAGTGAATTGGGCATTTATTGAAACTCTAGGTTATCACATGATTTATTTTGAAGAGAAATCTCATTTTTCATGATATAATGATATTTAGATAAACCAGTGGGTTCTTACATAATTAATGATATCAAACAGTGACGACTGATAATAATTGCACAGGTAGTGTTCGATGTCAACAATTATTATCTTGGTCATAATATACGAGTCTTTTATGACTCGAAATCTTTTGACTTGAGGTGTCAAAACTGTTCTTTTATGGGTGATTGTGGATGTGTCATTGCCTTATACTGGACTATTTACGCTTGGTAATCCAGCTCATAGTTACCACAGTTAGCCATATAGTGAAACATGAGATTACTAATAGTATGACTCGTTACTCTGCAACACCAGGGCAAGATCCTAATGAAGTTAATATTTTGGTTCTAATAAAATATATTCATGGCCATGAAAAATTATGACTTATTTGATGTAAGATCAATATTATTAGTTAGACCAACGATAAGTCTTATTTTAATCAGAACACAAATTACCACTAATTAGTATATTGACCAATAGGATTTGACACATTGTGACCCTAATAAATATCAAAATCATAACAAAAAGATTTAATATTATAATCTAGAGATCAAATTAATATTTAAGATTTTATCAGTAATTAAAAGGAAAATTCCAAAGGGATACTTAATGTGTCCAGGTATACGAAAAATTCGGAAATAGTGTCCGATATAATATTAAGAAGTTAATATTATATTTTTATTCCGATAAAATTATTAACTTTATAAGTCACACCCAAATTAAATTATTTGGCTAGTCAATATTTATGATGTGATAATTAATTTAATTGAGAACTAAATTAGAAATTATCACTTATTTTATTTGAGTTGAAATTAATATTTATTAATTTTAACTACTACTATATAATTTTAATTAAAATGTTAATTAAAATTATCATAATTTAATTAAATTAATCATAATAGTATATTAAAGCAATTACCATGATTAATGTGGCATTGTTTCTTCCACTTTACCTTTACTTCTTCCACCATCCTTCTTCCATTACTTTGCCACTTGCCTTGCCACCTAGCCTTACTTCTTCTACTCTCCTTCTTTCACTATCTTGCCACTTGCCACTTCATTTATTAGAATAAAAACAAACTTAAATGATAAGGGTGAAGAGTGAAGAAAAAGAACGTGAGAAAGGAAAAGAAGAGAAAAAGAAAAAGAAAATGAAGGAAGAAGAGAAAGAAAAAAAAAATATTCTTGTTCTTGAGAAGAAAATAGAGGTGGCGAGCATAAAAAAAAAAGAATTTTGGTGATCATACATCTTGAACTAGCAAAGGAATTTTATCAAAGGCAACTCAAGTTTTTGATCTTTTTGCTTAGTTTGTTTATTTCATGAACTCGATTCTAAAAAATTTGTCTCAACCTTTTATTTTTCCATTTTGTTCTAAAAATCATGAGATGATCTTAGTAAATGAATATTATCCATAAAAGTTAGAAAATATGATTTGTAAAAGTTATGGATATATACTCAAGATCAACATGCAAAGTGTGTTTGCATATCATGCAAAATGTGATTGCATGTTGGATTAAAATAAAAATTTTTGAAATCTCTAGTTTTGACCGAAATCTATAACTCTCTTCAATCCAAAATCGCTTCCAACATGGCACCAGGTAGTTGAGATTGTCATACAAGATCTATTCCTTTACTGTTCTTCCCTTTGAAAATGTTTGATAGCTTGGACAATTGAAAAGCAATTTTAGTAATGCTACGCTATTGAAGCATAAGAATTATATACAGGCAAAATTTTGCAGTAACTATTTTACTCTTCCCCTGCATCTCAAGTGTGCAAAATTCTATAATGATACTCCATAAATTACTATTCATTTTTTAGGTGATCTTACCGCAAGAAAAGCATGTGGAATGAAAGTCATTATCCATGTTACTAGCAAGTACAAAATGAAGTACATATTCTTCAAAAAGATTGAAAATATATTTAACTAATATTATGCTCGGAAAAGAGCATGCAAGTATTAAAACCCTGTAAAATTTGACTTCATCTTGACTAAAGGGTCTTAACAAGATAATTATACCTCATCTATAATTCCTAGATTAACGACTTCAACTACTCAGATGCTTATTGTGAACTACAAACCACTATTCATGACAAACAGAAAACTGTACAAGGACAAGAATCACGCTCAACAAAGTTCCTGTCCACATAAATAAGATCTTAAAAGGATCCTAAAACAATTTTACTCCCATTGGCCACTGATCGACCTCAATAATCTGCAGTACTAAACCTCTCAAGCTCATTAATTTTACAAGTCTTTCTTGCTCATCCCATGTTTTGTTTTTAACCAGCATTATTTCAAACTAATGCACCAAAACCAAATTTGTTGAATACACCCAGCTTAGCATAAAATCATGATTTCTCATATAGCTAGTGAATATCAAACATTTCTCAAGTTATGAAGCCTACAATACACTCCAGAAGATCACGTCTATGACCTAGTAATAGTATGGTATGATACCTATCAAAATTAAAGCAGTATATAATCACATGTCATGCTGGCAATCTAAAGGATAAATCTAGATTGTATATATTTAATGTTACTCCTTTACTGTAATGAATAAAGCGAACCTACATAATTTTCCGATGAACAGAAAGCAAAGTGAATACAAGTGATAGTTAAGGGACAAATATCATGGTGAAGACTGTATTTGATTTTTTCATATTCTCTGATCTCACATAATTGGCTAAGCTTTGTCTCCTGTGCCAATATTGAAAAAGCAAACAATTTCTAGATTGAAAGCAACTGGGTCATACTCCACCAAAGGGGACTAAAGCTTCCCAAATTTCAATCACATTGGTTGGAATATAAGCTCATTGCTGATATCTCAGCTCTCAAGGCATAGAATTTAAGTAGATATATTTTGTCTAATCATATAGTTCATGATGTTACGCACACAACTAATTTAACAAAAGATCAACTGAAACATAGAAAATCAAACTCACCAGCATTTTACTTTTTACACTGAAGAATCCATCTGCATCAGCTACCACAGTTGGTTTTGATGCTCCGACAGCCATTATAGCACCCTGAACATCATTCCAAGGTTTTGAGCAAAGGAATTAGCAATAAGAAGTTTCAATTAACATATCAGGGAGGCTATCATTAACAGCTTGTTTGGTTACTAAATGATGCAGGGAAAAAGAAAAGAGAAGAAAAGAAACAAATTAAAATTACCGTTCGAAGTTATCTATTTATTTCATGCACATTAATCCCATTTCTAGTTTGGCGGGGAGAAGATTAACAACATTCTACATAGGGTCCTATTGGGAATAGCAGGGTGGGAATTTCTCCTATTTGTAAGGGAGGGTCAGGGATGAAAAGATAAGAAGTTGCAATAGAACTTCACTTGGAAAGTAGGAGCAAAGCTTCATAAAGAGGAAATAATTTTTAAGGACTTCATAGGCCAAATTGGAGAAGAGCAAAATGGGATACCTAAAGTTAATAAGCATCCTCAAAAGTAAGGTGTGGAAGCTTACAAGGCATACCTGATCTTTTCTTAATTGTTGTACTGCGCTAGGGACTTGTGTTTATGTTTGGCATGATTCTTGATTTGAGGGGGTTTACATTTGGAATTTTTCTCAAATGATTATAACAGAAAAGAGTTGTAAACAATAGTTTTCACGAGTGGAGATAGCAATGCTGAACCCCACTTCTAAATCTCATGATGAGTAGATACATAGAGCTATGCTCAAATTCAATGAAAGATTTTAATTGCTACTCTATGAATAAGAAAAAAAGAAGGGGGATTTAACAGAAACACTTGCTATAAAATAGTCTTTATCTAGGAGAGATGTACAAAAAATGAGAGTTCATCCAAATTTTCTGCTTGGAAGCCTTATTGGGATGAATTTTAACAGTTGATATTCTGATAAGCTGAGGCAAATGCCAGTACATAGAAATTTACTTTGCATGAAAGAAGGTGATTGAGAAAACATTTAATTCTTCTCTGTGAATGGGCAAGAAGTCTTTGGTGTTTTATTTATGTCAGCATCATTAATTGGATTGACAGAACCTATCACATTTTGAAGCGCTCTAATTTCGGAGCTAATTGAGAGCAACATAGCACTCTGTTAGCTAGATTCTGTCTAACCTATTAAAAATATGGACTCCCAGTCCTCGTTTACATGGGTGGCACCCACTTTAAAATAATTCATTAATAAAATTTTCACTTTGTCGATGAAAAATTATTCTCACAGGGTTTAAAAAGCCTATCCATCAAAACTCACCTGGCCAGGAGGAAGAATAGCATCAAACCTGTCCACTCCAAACATTCCCAAATTGGAAAGGGTGAATGTTCCTGCAGACAAATATGGTTTAACTTGCTTGCTTATAAAGTTTTACACAAAAATCCAAACTACTAGGATATCACAAAAAGATTCCCACGAAATGGAATAAATTTATAGTAAAAACCTGAATTATATTCATTAGGTTGAAGTTGCTTTGCTCTGGCTTTCTCCACCAACTCTTTCCATTTCTGTGATAATAGGTACAGATCCAACTACCAAACAAAATAATTTGCCAACTTAGAGCTAAACTCTTATGAGTTAGAAACCAACAAAACTCAAATGATTTATGATTTAGAAAGAGGTATATACACTAGGTTACATTACCTTATCTGCATCTTGAAGAACAGGAGTTATCAATCCACCGTTGATTGCCACTGCCACTGCAATGTTGATATTGCTGTTATATGTGAAGCTTTTTCCATCTTTACAGCTGCCATTCACAACTGGGTGTTGAACGAGCGCCATTGCTGCAGCTTTTGCCAACAATGCGGTCATGGTCACACCCTTTGGTTTCACCTGATAATGATAAAAATATAGTGAAAAAAAACAGCGATAATCCCATTACCAATCTGCTAAGAAACATTTAGAATACAACATCCTAGATAAATTAACTAGCTAACTTTATATTCCATCAGTCCGTGCAAGAAATACACAGTTTATAACTTTTAGTAATAGTTAATCTTACTGTTCTGCGAGATCAGGTGCATTTTGGCATTGATTTTCAGTTCGCGATATTAGTAGAGTTTGCAGAAGATGAACTGAGTGAATCAAAAAATTCAGGTAATGTACCTTCTCATATAATGCATCGAGAGCATCAGTCGTCACTGGATACCCAACCCGGAAAGTAGGTACGGAAAGGCTTTCCACCATATTTTTTGAAACTGCAGCTTGCATTGTTGTAAATGGTGCGACAGTAGACCCCGGAAGTGGAGGTGCTGAAGGAGCAGCGGCAACTTTAGCTGGAGAAGGAGCTGTAGGCTTGGAAGGTGTGATGCCCGCTGCTGCCTCCACGTCAGCCGGCGTAATCCTACCGTATGGCCCCGTGCCAACCAACTTGTTAATATCCACCTTATGTTGCTTCGCTAACTTCTTCGCATACGGAGTAGCCACCGTCTTTCTTGGCCCTTCAGCAACAGGTGCCGCTGGACCAGGTGGAGGTTGCGAAATTGCAGGGGCAGGAGTGGCAGGAGCAACAGCCGTCACAGTCGGAGGAGTAACAGCAGCGGCGCCCGAAATTTTGGCAACAGCTTTTGCTTTGGCTTCAGCAATTTCCTCCTCGGTCTCAGCTAAAATTCCAATAGGAGCACCGACGGGAGCAGTTTCGCCATCGGAAACCACAATTGCAGCGAGAATACCATCATAGAAGGTCTCAACATCCATGTCAGCCTTATCAGACTCGACGACGACGACGCTCTCTCCTTTGGATAGAACGTCTCCCTCAGATTTTATCCAGGAGACAACTTTGCCCTCAGTCATGGTTGAGCTGAGTGCAGGCATGAAGATCTCCCGGATCTTCGATTGGACTCTAAGGGCATTTCGCCGATGGGATTTGGAGGGAAATGTGGAAGGAATGCGGGGGGGAGAAGGGGAAAGAGAAGAGGAAAAGGAGATGGTTTTGTCGGAGATGGGGATTTTGGAGAGGAATGGGGACGAAGTAGCCATGAGAGAAGATGAGAAAATTTTGAGAGAGAGAAAGGAGGTGAGGTAGTTAGTGTGAGAGAGGGAGGCAAATGATAGAAAGAAGCGGGCGGAGAAAACGAGGTGAGTTTGGCTGGACGATTCGATCTACCCCACTGTGTTTACATCGCCCACCTGCAGCATTCTGTTCGTCGTAAGTTCGTACACTTGGACAAATTCATAATGGAGTCCGTAATCTATAAATTAATTTAATTATAAAAAATAGTATATTATAGGAATATTTACTAAAAAATAATATAAAATTTTAAAATAATATCAAAATTTAATTATCTTTTTAGTTTTTTATTTAATTTCGGTAAAATTCCGCTGATATAATATAAAATTTCAATAAAATTGTGCTGACTAAAAAATTGAATTAACTTATAAACTTTAAAATACAATTATTTTTTTCAAAAATTTTAAAAATTAAATTTATTTTTAAATTTAAAGAATAAAACATGTAAAGGATAAATAAAAATTTTATTATTATCAAAGTTTCGCCGAAAAAATTTATATTTTAAAATTTTAGAAAAAATAAAAATAACGTCATTTTAAAGTTTTTAATATTACTCAACTTTCTAGTCACTGCAGATTTTTTAATCTTGTTATAATTTTATATTATATCAGCAGAATTTCACCAAAATTCATAAATTGATAAAATTTTAAAAATTTATATATTTAAATATAAAAATAAAAAGTACAATTTAATTTCAATACCACTTTAAAAGTTCAAATTATTTTTAACAATTTTTCCTATATTATATCATTATCTTATTAAATTTAAATGCAAATACTATATTTATCTAAGAATTTTTATTTATTATCTTCTTACCTCTGTTGATACAAATATAAGAAGTTCATTTTTAAAAAAAATCCAATATACATATGCTTTGCATTAAATAAATTATTTTTAATAAATTTATTCATTTTTTACATTTCATATATTTATATAATTAAATAAGTATATTTTATATTATTTCAGAATAATATTTAATGAAAGTTACATTAAAAATGTCAAGTGGACAAGTGTTTACGTAGAAACACAACACCATGAATACAGAGGTATCTACAAACAATGAGAAAAGAGAGAGTGATAGTTGGATCAAAAGACTCTCGAACTAATCGCCCTCTAGTGGAATATATTGCAATAAAGGTACATATATGTTGTGAATTCATGGAAATAGTTTATTATTTGATAATATGATTTTTTTTTTAATTAATGTTGATTTTGGATCATTGGAAAAATGTTTTTTTTGGTGAATTTAGTATTTCCACAAAATCTACATTGGTACTAAATAATGGTTAAAACATCCATGTAGTTACCTTAAAATTTATAAAAAAATATTTTACTTTTTTTTAAGTTTCATTAGGTTAGGATTTTTTTTTTAAATTTATTTGATACGAATAAAAATAATTTTTAGTATGCAATTCTAATTGACTAACTAACAATACTTGTAATATGAAAAAAAAAGAAAAACATGTATGTTTAACATGAATCCCCTCTCCTCTTGATAAAAAAGAAAAAAAAAATAATCGTAGGTTGGGCGAGAGTAAACCGAAAAACATAAGAAGAAAATTATGTTTTTTTGAAAAAAAAAAGTGATGGTCCATTGGGCCATGTGAGTTAATAGGCTTAGGGCCGTTTTCATTCGAGAAGGCTTAGTATAGTTTAACATTAGGGAATTTTACAACAAATAATAAAAAATATAAGACAATTGTAAAAATACCATCCTTCAAAATTATTTTCAAAAATATTGAGCGCTTTAAAATTTTTTTCAAATATACCGGAATCGTCCAAAACTATTTTTTATCCAAAATTTATTCAAAATTTACCACAAAATTAAAAAATATTTTTTAAAGATTTACTTAAAATTTACTCAAATTATATCTAATATTTATATAATATTTACTAAAAAAAAATAATAAAAATAGAATTTACACAAAGTTTACTTAAATAATATCAAGATTTACCAAAAGTGATCCAGAATTTATTCGAGATTTATCCAAAATTTATCACAAATTAATGAAAATTAAATTTACAAAAAGTTTTTCAAATATTTACTCAAGTTATACTTAATATTTATCTAATGTTTACTAAAAAAAATAATGAAATTTGAATTTATACAAGGTCTACGTAAAGACTTATCAAGATTTACTCAATAGTTACCCAAAGTTTATTTGATTTTTACCCAATGTTTACCACAAATTAATGAAAATTGAAATTACAAAATATTTATCAAATATTTACTTAAAATTACTCAAGTTATACTCAAGATTTTCCCAATATTTGCCATAAAATTAATGAAAATTAAAGTTATACAAGGTTTGTTCAAGAATTACCCAAAAATTACTCAAAATTTACCAAAATAAATATTTTTAATTAAGTTAATTGAATACAAATTTACTTTTTTTTAACTAAAGTTTGTCCAAAGTTTAATTTGATAATTAAATTAATTAAATTCAAGTTTACATTTTTTTTCTAATTAAGTTAATTAAATAATGATTAAAAATATGTTAAATTACAAAAAAAAAACTTTAACTTTTCACTTTATTACAAATATGGCAAGTTCTTTAGAAATTTGAGTTTAATTATATATACTTTAGGTTTTATGACAAATCTTGCCTCAGATGAAATATAACTCACTCAAAGCCTAAGTGACGATGATATAAAAAAGTATTAAAAATATAAAATAATGACATGGAAAACACAATATAACTGATGTAACAAAAATTGTCAAATAGGTATAAAATCTAAAATTGTACCATTTTGAAAACCATGTTTGTTGAAATAGATTCATGAATCATCTTATCAAAATCGTCACTTTCTCAAAATAGATCTCTTTATAACATGATTTGTCTTTTTTTTGTCGAATGGTATCGTTTTAGTTTAGGTGGGAAAAGGAATTTGATGTGCAAAACAACGTCTTTTTTGTTTATATATTCATGTGACTTTTTTTCTACATCAGCTCTATTGTATTGTCCACGTCATTATTTTATATTTTTAATATTTTTCCGTGTCATCGCTACGTAGTCTCGGAGTGAGGTATAGTCCATATGAAGTAAAATTTGTTACAAAACCTAAAGTACATATAATTAAACTCAAATTTTTAAAGAATTGGTCATAACTGTGATAAAATGTAAATTTCATAATTTTTTTTAATTTAGCCTTAAAAATAAATAATACATGTATAAAAATAAATATTAGCCTTATAAGTTAATAAAATTCTCGATCCATGTTTAAAATGTGAAAAGTGGTCATCTTATGCTTTAATTAAATGAAAAATATATTAAGTATACACTAAAATTTAATATTTAAAAAGAAAAAGAAAACAAATCATTAAAAATAAAAATACTGAAAATAATAATGAAAACACAAAAAATTCATCAGTAAAATTGAAAAAAAAAAATCACAATTTTCGGTGAATAGTGTAAATTTCTCTTAACATTAAATAGGACGGGCTAGCTTAACTTCTTGAGAAAATTTCACTAATTGTCTATATTTAATATTTTTTCATAAATACTAACGTTTTTTATTTTTTCAATTTTAGCGAAAACTATTTTTTTCCTACTCAATTCAAAGAACCATCAACTTATCATCTTCCTTTAATCGCAACTGCAGCAATTCCGACGTATTCTCCCATAGATTGCATGTGAAGTTGAAGAGTAACTCTATGTCTTCCTCTTATGCTAATGATGATCGTCTCGACTGCTACTCATCCAAGCTCTCCACCAATATCTCAACCAAATCTCCTTTTTTGCCACCGGTCCTAGTCCCACACTCCTGCTGCTGTGAGGGAGGAGTCTTCTCATCATCCACTGAATCAGTATTTGATTTTGTGATTTGTGGTAAATTAGTATTTGATTTTGTGATTTGGTTTGAAAATGTGAAATAAATAGGAATAATTGGGGTCTTTTGCATTGAAATATACCGAATATATTCTCAGGGAATTCCTTATAAGGAATTCTTAAGTTATACTTCAAATTATCTCTAATATATATCCGATATATTCTTATGGAATTTCCAATAATATATTAAAGGTATTTCCAGTACATTTATTGGGTATTTTCAAAATACATCTAGAGTATTCTCAATATATACCTAATATATTATCATGGAGTTCCTAAAGGTACACCGAATATCTAAGGTATTCCCAAATAATTTATTGAAAATTCTCAAGATATACCGAAAATATTTTCAAAGTATACTCAATGTTTTGTTTGAAAATTTGTAATATTTTGAATTTTATTCATCTTCTTCTTTAATGATTTCATTATTCTTGTTTTTTCTGTTGCTTTTTGATAAAAAATTGAACCAAAATATATCGAAAATATATCATTAAGGCATATTTTAAGGTGATTTTGAAATATAAGTATTGTTGTAATTTTAAAAAGTTATTTTCGATAAAACTGAAAAAAAAAACTCAAAAACTAAATATATATTCAATTTTTAATATTTCAGTAAAATTCTTCAAGATCGAGCCCTGCCCACTAGTGACACAAAAAATAGAAAAAAAAATTTACACAAGCTTTTTTTTTTTCAGAAATATCTATTTTTTTTTTTCATTTTCATCAAATCAACTTTCAATTTTCTTTTTCTTCGCTATCCACACTCTTCCACTTTTTCAGCTTTGAAAAACTCATTTCACACTGTCACTAGAACTTTCTTCCCAGTTATAGGGAATCTCAGAAGCAACTGGGATTTCAAGACATTAAATGAATGAAGAGAAAGCAATAGAAAAATAAGAACTCAAAGGCTACGTCGCATTGATTTCGGTACTTGAAATTGCACAGTGCTTTGGCTCTCTGTGTTAGGCTTGTTGGTGTCGAATTGATTGCAGTATGAAGAGACCATCTCCGCAAGATACTACTCTTTCCATTCTCTCCGTATGATTTAATATTCAAAATTCCCATCATTGTAATTGTTTGAGGCCCTTTTCTTCTTTATTTGATAAATTCCTGATTTGTTCTTTATCACAATTAATGATGTGTTGCATTGCCTTGCTTTGAAATAAATGAAAATCTTCATATCTTTTGTGATTGATCAAACTTTTGGTGTAAAGAAAGATACTATAGGCAGTACGAACTTTCAATGCAAGTCAATTTATTGTCTTTGCCGTTTCTAATAAATTCGGGGTAAACTTTTTACAGATATTTAGTAAAATTTTAAATATATATCTAATAAATATTAAATAAATTTTCAGTTAATTACACGGGTAGTTACTGAATTTTATATTATTTACATCTAAATTATAATTTTTTTTGTTTTATAACACTGAAATTATTGAACTTTATAAATTGTTGCAGAAAAATTATTGTCGACCAAATTTAACGAGTTGTCAATTGGAAAACTCATTTTTTTTTATTTATTGGATTATAATAGTATCACAACTACACTATTAATTATTTTTAATCATATTTTTTGACGAATTGCAAAAAATTATTACCGATAACGGTATCACAACACCACCATTCGTTACCTCTGGCCATATTTTTTTTGCAATTCGTCAAGAAATGTGACAAAAAAGACTAATGATGGAGTTTTGATACTATTATAATTCAATAAACCTACAAAAAATGCGCTTTCCGATTGATAACTTGTTAAAATTAGTTGAAGATAACTTTTCTGTAATAATTTATAAAATTTAGTAATTTTAGTATTAAAAAATAAAAAATTATGATTTAGGTGCAAGTAATACAAAATTTAGTGATCATAGGTAACCTTAGGTAATTTCAATTTTTACTATTTTTTCAGTAAATTTTGGGTAGTTTTTCAGTAAACTTTGTATCAATCTTTGTTAACTTTAAATTTAACTAATTTTAGTAAATTTTGTATCAATCTTTGTTAACTTTAACTTTAACTAATTTTTAAGTAAATCGTGGATAGATTTATAATAAAACTTAGATAAATATTAGGTAGATACCTACCTAATAGTAGACTTTGAATATACTTTTGGTATATTTTGAATTGTCTTTAAAGTGTATGATTTTTGTAATATTTTAAGAAATTTTTTTCATTTTTGAAAAAAAATTAAATAGTAATATTTTATGTCTTTTTATTGAAATTTCTAAAATGTTTAACGTTATCACCATTGTACTATTTTTTAAATTGACTAGCATTTAAATGCAATCACTAAAAAATAACTATAATAAAGATAAAAAGTCATAAATTTAGGAGCAAATGTAGGAAGTGAATAGTTGGATTATTGGACTCCATAAATTTTTCAAAAGCCGTAATAATAGGTACAATAAATTGACTTTTACTACAGTTAATGTATGGATACATCCAAGTTTTTTTCCTATTATAGTATTAAATTTATTAACTTTTCCTACTTAGGTGATACCAATAAATACAAAATCCGTTTTTGAGATGCTAATTTATGATGGCGCTGAGTGGGAGGTGGGTCATTTTCCCATGCAAATTATGGAGGTGAAGAGACTTTCCAATTTGTTTGAACATAACTTTTTTAAAAATATATATAATAATGTATCTTGGACCATATTAATAGATTGCAAACTTTAATGATATATGTGATTTCTGCTACATGATATTATTTTATTACTTTAATTTAATAATATATATTATTAAAATGTACATTCTTATATTTAAGACTTATTATTATAGAAAATAAACCTCCATTAATAAAAAAAGGTACTATTAAAATCCATAAAAACTATTACAAGCATTGATGCATATATCAAACTATGGTGCCAATCATTTAAACATAGATGATCAAACTATAATCAGTGGTGGCAATCATTCCGATTACTATGATAAATTCATGGTCAATTTCAACATAACATAATAGAAGTAGAAATTTAATTCTAATATCTTTATACTTCAAATTTTTTATATGAGTTCGACCCGACTTTAAAAAATTATGTGTGGCTACTACATTTATAAAAATTTGTTTATCCATCTTAATTTGAAATAACTTTTTAAATGAATTAGGTTTAAATTTAATTTTAAACATATTATAAAATATAAGCAATGGTGCCAATTATTCCTATTATATAGCAATTTTGGAGAATAAGCATTGAAAATTAAACAATTAGTTAATTTTCTTTGAATTATTTATTTTCAAAATATACAATGATAAACTTTTGAGTTAAGTAAGATTTCATGTTCAATTTTAATGTAACATAGGAGCTAATAATTTTACAGTGTATAATATAGATAAAATTTTAATTCTACTATCTATATAATTATGCAATTAGTTAATTGTCTTTGAATTATTTATTTAGAAAATATACAATAATAAACTTTTGAGTTAAGTAAGATTTCATGTTCAATTTTAATGTAACATAGGAGCTAATAATTTTACAATGTATAATATACATAAAATTTTAATTCTACTATCTCTATAATTAAAACTTCTCATATGAATTCGATTGACTTTAGAAAATTGTGTATGACTATCACATCTATAGTAATTTGTTCATTCATCTTAATTTGAAATAGTTTTTTAAATGAATTAGGTTTAAATTTAATTTTAAATATATAATAAAATATAATCAATGGTGTCAGTCATTTCTATTATATAGCAATTTCGGGGAATAAGCAATGAAAATTATTTAATTAGTTTCGTGTATTTGAATTATTTATTTTGAAAATATACAATGATAAACTTTTGAGTTAAATAATATTTTATATTCAATTTCAACATGACATAGCCGATAATTTTGTAATGTATAATATAAGTAAAATTTTAAATCTATTATCTATATGCTTTAAATTTCTCATATGAGTTCGATCGGACTTTAGAAAATTATGTATGGTTATCACATCTATAGTAATTTGTTCATTCATATTAATTTTAAATAGATGATAAACTATAATTAAAGGTGCCAATCATTCCTATTATATAGCAACTTGGGAGAAAATGTACATTGAACTAGCATTGAAAATTATTTAAGATTGAAATCCTATAATTTGAATGTAGCATTGAAATTATTTAACAATAACATAGATGATAATCTATAATTAAGCATTGAAAATTATTTTTTAAGCATGGAAAAATTATCTAATTATTTATTCATATTTTACTATATATAAATAATAAGAAAATTTTTGAAAGAAAACATAATAATGGGAATGATTAATACTGAATTTTGCAATGTATAATATAAGTAAAACGAATAAAGCCATTTGCTATACTAGAAAAGTTGAAAACAAGAGAAACAACTACAGTAACAATTCAGCAACACAGATGGAGCAACTAATCACGAGCGGGACGAGCTACTTGCTGAATGAGAGCCACAGTTAAAAATATAAATGATCAAATTAAAATCTAAGGGGTTAAAAATGTGAGAGAGTTTTTGGGAGGAGAGAGACTAATTAGGGGTAAATAATGTAGTAATGATAGATAACATGTTAAATAGATTATAGGTAAATTAAAATAAATTTATTTACCATTTAAGCACGTAATAGGTTAGTTCTGGTAGAAATTAAAAATTTATAATCTAATAGTTCAAAATGACAAATGTATATATACATTAGTGTATGATAGAATGACTCTAAATTAATTTAATATGGATTCTATTGAAAAATAAAATGGATTTTAATAAAATCTAAAAAAATTCTTTTTTTTTTTCTAACTACTCATAAAAAACTAATGAAAAAAATAAAAATACTTATTTAAAAAATAAATTTTTTAGTTTTGAAAGAAGAACATTTGAATAAAGAATTCTTAAACAAAAAACCCTTATTCCCACTCCATTTTCGCTTAGCACCATCTAAGAGATAATTGTGGGTGTCCGAACATCCCCCAGTCTAGACCCCACATTTCAAAATTTCTCCATCCGCCGCTTATAAATAATAACAAATTTAATTTAATAAAATATACTGGTATTTCTATGATATTAGAAAAATATATGATTTATTTTCTATAATTTGATATATATATTAGAATTTTATGAGATTTGAAAAAAATATTCTATTTTGTTCGAGGAGTATTAATCTAATAAATCAAATTTATATGAAATACTAGTACAGCATATTAAAATTTTATAGGGTAAATGGTATAATTTTCAAATTTCAGAGGCACTAATAAATTATATCAAACTATACGAGACAAATCATATATTTTTCAAATTTCAATGAAATACTAGTATATTATATCAAATTACATATAACAAATAGTAATTTTTCCTATCAATAATAATAGTATATAAAATGAATAATTATGTTCTTCAAAACGAATTGATTATAGAATATAGAATTTTTCTTTCTTGAAGATTAACGTTTTAATTTTTTTTAAACTAGATTAACATTTTAATTAAGACTTGAAGTTAATGAAAATGGTGGGTGGAATACAACTTATCCCTTACTTGTTCTACCAAATATATATTTCCATATTCCATCTATTTGTCAGTGATAATTGCTTATCATATTCGACGAACCAAATTAATTTATAAATAATTCAACATTTTCAAATTAGCTATTAAATATTACGATTAAAATCGCATTTTCATTATTTTGTTAAATGCAAAAAAATATAAATATTTTTAATTATAAAATAAAGTTGTTTTTTTATTAAAAATTTAATATTTTATAAAAAAAATATAAGTTCTATTTCACATTGAATTTTGAAAAAATATGTATTTTTTTAAATTATATTTTTTAATTTTTTTAAATTTTAAATACTACTTTTAATAAAAATAGATAAATAAATATTTTTTAAAAAATAACTTTCTAAAAATAATTTATAAAAAATAAAAAAAAGCCAATTAAAAAAAAAAATTTAAAATCAACTTTTACAACAAAAGTACAATTTCAAACAACTCGTAATCCCTATACGGCTTAGCTGTTTTGTAGGATCCATTTCTTATGTTTTACGTCATCTATTTTGGCTTTACGAATCGCTTTTTTTAATATATATATATTATGTTATAATAATTGAGTATCAATTATTGCTCTTATTTTATTTTAATAGATTGATAATATACATGAGCATATCTAATATCCAATAAATTCGAGTTATATTTCTTATATTTTCTAGATTGATAATATATTTTTATTTTATAAAAAATAGAATTTTATAAATTTTTTATTTTTAAAATTTAGAGTATAAAAATTTTTTTAATTAATGTATTTATATATTTTATGTTTATTTTATTTTTTATTGATATCTTTTTTTTAAAAATATTTTTCTATTCTCTCTTAATAAAATTATTTTATTTTTCTTTTTAGTAAATATATTATATAAGATAAAGTAAAATTGTAAAGAGTCTATTAAAGCATTTTTAATATATTTTTTTATTCGAGGTATGTTTTTATTTTATAGAGTCATTTTATAAAAAGAGTTTCTAATATATATTTTATTTTTAAAAATTAGAATAGATAATCAATTTGACTTTTTTATTTTAATTGTAATTAATGTATGTCCATTTTTTATACATATTTTATCTTATTATTGGTATTTTTTTTATTTTTTATAATAAAAGTCATTAAATTTTTTATAAACATTAATTTACGAGAGATAAATATAAATAGTCTATTAGATTTATAAAATAATTTTTACTATCTATATTTAAAAATATTCATATTCTTTAAAATAAAAAACACTACGTACATTTGAGGCCTAACTCAAATGTAAAAAGTGTTTATTGATTGATTTCATATATGACTACTTAATTTATAAAATAAAAAAATAATGTGACTCTATTACAATAATATCAAAATTAAGTGATTGTATATGAAATTAAGTCTCAAATCGTTTCTTATGCACTATGTGATTTCATATTTATAATGAATAAAAAAATAATTATTTATATTGTATAGCTAATAATTAGCGGTCCCCTTAAATATGTTCGCGAATTATCTCACAATATTATCGTTTATATTAAAAATATTTTAAGATATTTTTTATTATAATAAATAGGGATAAGGACACAAATGCTTTGATCAGAAACGACCTTCTATTCAAAAGGAGCCACCAAGATGCTTTCCACATAATATGATTTCCAAATTGACGATTCTCATGCATAGCCCACGTTCAAGGTGAAACAAACGGTTCCAGAATTTATTTAACATAATTAATTATCATTATAACAAAAAAAGGAATTAACTGATGAAAATAATAATCTGCAAATGTGATTTTCTTCCTTCAACGAAAAAGGTAAATCTCCATTTTCATTCATAAATTTCAATTTTTAATTATTTATTTGATTCGAATTGTGATGACTCGCTTTTTTAAGCTTATATTATTTAGTTATTGAGATTGTGAACATTAGTCTTTATCAGTGCGATATTTGGAGTTGATGGTCATTTTTTCCTATTTTTAACAGAATTAAAAAAATATTTATTTATTTTGTATCTTTTTAATTTTAAAATTTGCACAGAAAAAGTATATTTGACTTATATTTATTGTATGTGCTCTATATGTTTGTTTTATTCTAAATTATTAATATATTTAACTCATAATTAATAAGTGTATAGTAAGTATATGATAAGTATGTATGAGGTATATATAGTAATGTGCAATTAAAAATATTGATTTTTGTGTTTTTTTAATTTTAAAAGTTATATAATAAAAGGTATAGTCAAAATATATTTATAATATTATATATATATATATTATATTCTAAATTATTAATATATTTAACTCATAATGATTAGATATACAATAAAAAAGTATATAATAAATATGTACAGTAAGAAAATTTTATTTTTGCTTTTTTTAATATTAATAACTACACATTAAAATGTATAATCAATATATATTAATAATATATATTCTATATATATATCTATTTTATTTAAAATTTTAATATATTTAATTCATAATTTTTAGATGTACAAACTAAAAAGTATATGATAAATATATACAGTTAGAAAAGTTTATTTTGCATTTTTTTAATATTAATAATTCTACAGTAAAATGTATATTAATATTATATTTATATATATATATATATGTTTTATTTAAATTATTAATATATTTAACTCATACTTATTAGATGTACAATTAAAAAGTATATAATAAATATTTACCGTTAGAAAATTTTATTTTGCATATTTTAATATTAATAATTACACAGCAAATTGTATATTCAATTTATATTTATAATATATATTCTATATATCTATTTTAATTGAACTATAGAATTACTCAATTGGTCGATTATATTTTAAAACAACGTAGTTATAGCTTAATCAGGAGTATTTATGGCCTGGTTTAAATATGGGCGTAATTAGATAAATTGAAGGCTGGTAATTTTTTCTAATGTAATAAATAGTACTATTGAAGATATTGTTAGCGATGCTGATCCAATTTGAAAGATTTTGTACTGTGAATTTATGACGTGGCGCTCGCGGGGTCCAATAAGTTGCCATGTCTTGAGCCATCGTGGTTGGCCGCCATTATGGACTGGGCGGAGCAGGAAGTGTGGAATTTTTTAAAAGCAAAATTCAAAATCTTTTGACCATATGTTTCTACTGTGGAAATGTAAATATTGATAATTTTTAATTGACTAACATATTTTCTATATATATATATATATATAATTTTTTTTGAATGATAATATCTAAAATTCTTTATCATTTAAAAATCTTGGTTTGAAAATTAATGCAAATAAAAGCTATATGAGAATTTGAGCATGACATGTTAATACTTCTATGGTCATATTCTAAAGATTATTAAAATTTGTAAATATTCCTTTTTATCTATTTTGGCCAAGGACAAAATTATAGTGTAAAGATCGATTAAGAGTGAGTAGCATAATGGTTATGGCTCAATTAGCAAGCAATATATATTGAATTTGTTAAGAATAAATTTTATATTCGAATTTCAATAAACACATGATTGGATGATATTAAATAATTTTAATTATGACTAAATTTTGATCAAAATTAGTCTCATACTATTACTGTAGTTTTCTTCTTCTTAAAAAAGTGAGAAGACTATATACATTACTTTTTTTATGAAGCCAATTCATTGAAGAAGTGTTTGATTCATTGAAAAACGAAAAGAGATTGATAATGTGAATGAGTAATTTTCATTATTAATATTTCATCAGCACAAAAAAAAATTAATTAGAATGTAATTTTTACATCAAAAATCGCTTATTATATTTTACTTTTAGAAAATAAATATTTTATTCATATAATAATTAAGTCAAACTAGTTAAAAAATGGTAAAATTTTATATTCTTTTGAAAATAATTTGATTGTAGCTTTTAATTTTTAATCATTAATATATTTCTTAGAATATTTTTAATAGTGCTTTGTATTTTAAATAATATTTTTAGTAGAATAAATAACATCTTCAAATATTTTAAAATATAAATAGTAAAAAACATTTTTAAGTCCAATAGGTTCTTTATATTTTTTTATTTTATCTCGTATAAATTAATACTTATCAAAAGAAAAAAATAAATTATTTTTATTATAAGAAAAGAGAAAAGTAACACCAATAAATATATAGAGTAAATAAATTTCGTACAAATTCAATAAACTCTTTATATTTTTACTCTTAATTTTATTTTATCCGTTGTAAATTAATATTTATCAAAAGAAAAAATAAATTATTTTTATTATAAGGAAAGAAAAAAGTAACATATCAATAAAAAGATATAACATGTATAAAAAAAAGTTAGTATACTTTAAATGATATGTATAATAGAAAGTGAGATTTAACTATCTAGATATATAGAACTAAATTCATTTTATTTTCTACATTTTAAAAATAGAGAGTCTATTGAAGATATTTTTTATGAATTCATTTTTTAAAATAAAGAAAATAACTCAAATAAATAATCTATTAGAGATGCTCTAATGAATTCACTATTAATAAATACGAGAGCTCAAATAAATAGCTTATTGGAATGCTCTTATAGACTTTGTTACATGGTTATAGTTATAGATAAGCGTTCCCATTTGATTCAAATCATTTTTGACTAATGAAATTTTTTAGAAAAATTATAATAATTTTTAAATTAATTTAATTATGATTTATAACAATAAATTTTTAAAATTATATATATATATTAAAAATAAATTGATTATAATTTTCATTAAATATTTAACCAAATATATATAGTAAAATTTATTCACAGTCTTTAATAAATAAAAATAGATAAAACGATGTATTAAAATTAATTATTTTCATTCTTATTTCCTCTTGTGATGTTATAATTTTCATGCCCATTTCTCATTCTTACCTTTAAATCAAAGTAAATAAATTTCGTAAAAATTCAATAAATTCTTTATATTTTTACTCTTAATTTTATTTTGTCCGTTGTAAATTAATATTTATCAAAAAAAATAAATTATTTTTATTATAATGAAACAAAAAACTAATATACCAATAAAAAGATAGAACATGCATAAAAAAAGTTGGTATACTTTAAATAACATGTATAATAGAAAGTGGGATTTGACTATCTAGATATACAGAACCAAATTCACTTTATTTTCTAAATTTTAAAAATAGAAAGCCTATTGAAGATATTTTTTATAAATTCACTTTTTAAAATAAAGAAGATAACTCAAATAAAAAATCTATTAGAGATACTCTAATGAATTCACTATTAATAAATAAGAGAGCTCAAATAAATAGCCTATTGGAATGCTTTGTTACATGGTTATAGATAAACGTTCCCATTTGGTTCAAATCATTTTTTATTAATGAAACTTTTTAGAAAAATTATAATAATTTTTAAATTAATCTAATTATCATTTATAACAATAAAATTTCAAAATTATATATATATATTAAAAATAAATTTTAAAAAATAAATTGATTATAATTTTCATTAAATATTTAACTAAATATATATAGTAAAATTCATTTACATTCTTTAATAAATAAAAATAGATCAAACGAAGTATTAAAATTAATTATTCTCATTCTTAAGTGTTATAATTTTCATGCCCATTTCTCATTCTTATCTTTAAATCAAAGGAATCCTAAAAGAAAAAATTTCATGACAAGTAGGACCTCATGTGACATATCATGGCCAATCCAATTGCAACAACCACTAATTAATAAAAAACGTTGAAAAGAATAAGAAAAATGTTTTTATAATCCAATCACTTGCTATTAAGCATTTAAAATATTCTATAACCTGAAATTCTAAATTATTTTTATTTTTCTCAATATTTTATAATATATTTTTAAGTCATCAAACAAATGAAAACAAATATATCTCAAATTTCCAGTTAAAACAATATATTTTTTAAATGAATTAAAACAAATTTATAATTATGAAAAAATGAAAAATCATAGCAAACAAACTTAACAGGCTGTCCATGAAATTAAATTACCGAGTAATTTTTTTCTAAATTAGAAAAAGGAAGAATACACATTTTTTTTAATTAAAAAAATTCTAGTTGATAATTAAAGTGAGTGAAAATACTATTTATTTGACATAATACATAAATATTTTTTTAAGTTTGGCTTTTCTATTTTATTGTCCTTAAATTATATAGTATTTATGTTAAATTATAAAATATTTATCGTCACTTATAAATAATATTTTTTTATTCAGAGATAATTAATATAATATATCAAACTTGAGAAGAATAATAATACAATATATCAATTTTTAGAAATATTAGTATAATATGTCAAATTTTAAAGAATAAATAGTTTTTTTGTTATTTCACCACACTCTAACTTTCTAATGTATTTATAATAGAAAATCTAATAAAAAACATATTAATATAATATAATAAAATAAAATGTGGCAAATAATATAATATGAATAAATAGTAATTTAAAATGAATAAATTACTGTAATCTCATGAGATTTGGTTGAATATATTAGTTAGTCCATATATTTTTTGAAATATATTATAAAGTTCATTAAATTTGATTTAATATATTAGATAGTCATTTTGTTAATTCTTTCTATTACACATAAAAAGAATATCAAATTTGTCCCTTTTTGCCTTAAAAAAAACCAAAAAAATATCATTAAAATTTTAATATCATCAACTTTTTTAAATTAACATCATCAATTTTATACCAAAATGTCAAATTTGTAATTCTTCCTTAATATTATATTTTTTAAATTAATAAAATATCAAATTTATCAAAAAAATAAATAAATTATTTTTTGTATTTTTAAGATAACTACCGGAATATTTTAATTGATTAATGGAATATTCTATTAAAAAATAATAGAAAGTTTTTTTTAGTTATTGAAATAAAAAATAAAAGACTTTATATTATATTTTTAAAAATAAAAGAACTAATTAGTATATTCAATCAAACTTTATATTAGTATTAATGATTTATCCATTTAAAATTCTGAAACATTTTTGGATAGGCTGTAATTAACATGTTTATACTTAAATAGCGGCATCTTTTTAATTTTTGTAACATATTTTGTATAGAAAAATGGATGTTGACGAGTTTCCCTCTTCAAAATCCCGTAAATTGCGGGCACCACTTTCCTTCTCTTCAACTTGTACCCTGTCCCATGCATTGTCGCCAATGTACACACGTGACGGACAAGCAAAATACAAAATAAAAAACAAAACTGATAATTTGATTTTGAATTTTGATTTATGTATTTAATAAATTTTTTATATTGAAATCTATATTTTTTTTGGTAAAATTAAATATTGATATTTTTATTTCATTATCTATTAAACATTTTTAAAAGTCACACTTCAGACTTAATTTAAGTGGTAAAAATATTTATTATTGAGATGTGAGGTTTTAAATTTAAGTCATCTCCTCTTATTATATGTGATTTAGTATTTATGGCGAATATAAGATAATGACTATTCCTATTATGTAGTTCATAGCCTACGGATCTCCATAAATATATTTATAAAATATCTCATTTTTCTACTGCAATATATATATATATAAATATATTAAAAAGTCAACTAATATTTTATTTTAATAGAAATAAATAAATAGGTATTTTAAAAAAAATAAATTATAAAAAATTAAAAAAATCAGTAAACCTGACAATAATATTTTGGCGGCTAATGGTGACAGTTTGTTATTAGCATAAACAGTGACATTCAGCTATTAACAAACAACAGTGATATTAACTCTTCGCTATCGGTTATAATAGTTAACGATTTATAATTAATAATCTAATTTCTATCTACTAATTTAGTAGATGATCTAACTGATTGGATAAAAAATATTTGATAAAAATAGTTAAAAAAATATAAAAAGATATATTAATAATAATAATTAAATTTAATATTATATTTTAAAAATAGTAGAATTGTGGTCATTTATATTATATTGTAACATATAACTAGATAACAAACTAATTAATGAATTTATATATTGAAAAATTTTAATCATTAATTGTACACATTATTGGATGATAATTGGGCAGTAGAACTAACAATAAAGTAAAATAAGAAAAAGTTTAAGACTTAAATTTTTTATATGATAAATAAAAATAATCTCATTAAACAAAAAAAAAGATATAATATATTTTATTAAATACAGATTATTGATAAAAATAGTTTAAAATTCCGGTCATATTAAATTTTAATTTTAAATTATAATCTAGATTATAATTAACAAACAATGCTAATATCTATATAAAAATAATTAATTATACACAAATTTATAATAAAAATTATAATTTTTAATTTAAATAAAATTATTATAATTAATTAAAATATCAATAAAAATATTTTATGCATTACATATTTTTAATTTTATTTAACAAAATATCTAACTAGACTTATAGTTTGTTAGATAGCTAAAATCAAAATTAACAAAACATACAATTAGACTTTTTGTTTAGGTTAAAAATATGGTTGGTACAAAACTTATCATTTAGTTATAAAATCGTACAAAAGTTTTGATTTGTTATAATTTAATATCAAAATTTTTATAAATATTATATTTTGATATTTAAATTTAAATTTTAGTCAAATAAAATGATGTATCAGTCTGTTGGTATAATATATAATTCCGTCAATATGTTACGTCGGTTTTTTTACTATAATTTTGACTTTAGTACTAAATTGTAATATTTATGAAAATTTTGATACCAAATTTTTGTACCATTTTGCAATTAAGGCACTGTTTAGAAAATTTTTTGTATTTTTAATTTTTGTTGTTTTAAAAATTATTTTTGATAAAAGTAGATAAATATATATTTTTTCTAAAAATAAATTTAAAAAAACAATTTATAAATTTTTTTAAAAAAAGTCAATTAAATTAAAAAATTTAAATATATTTTTATTATTTTAACAAATAATAAAATAATAGTTTGAAAAATTATTTGTTACTG
This sequence comes from Balakata baccata, assembly GCA_949630135.1. Taxonomy (NCBI): domain Eukaryota; kingdom Viridiplantae; phylum Streptophyta; class Magnoliopsida; order Malpighiales; family Euphorbiaceae; genus Balakata; species Balakata baccata. The sequence goes on along the minus strand of CATIWF010057639.1, from coordinate 29,744 downwards.
AACAAGAATAAGAGTATAAATTCAATGTTGAACAATTAAAAAATCGTTTTGCCTAAAAAAAACTAAAGATAAAATGCTTAACCGTAATTTCACACGTATAAAAGGGTAGTTTAGGAAACCTGATTCTCTCCATATCAATCCTCGCAGTTTCCCACTCGCTTCCTTTTTGGCATCTTCGGGGATGCAATCACAACCGTCCATCTATCTCTCAGCACTGCCAAATTGCGAAACCCTAATTCCCTTCAATTTTATAGCTTTTAAATTCCCATCCATAAAAACACTTCTTTAAATAGATTAGACAGAAGAGAAGAACGGATTGGAGAAGAGAGAAAGAGGGCAGAGGCCAATCCCGTCAGTCATATTGCTTAGCCTCTCTGTGTACACGTTTTGTTTGAATTAGGGCTACCGGTGTTGGATTCAGTTCATGGAAAGATTGAGGTCGCTACCAGATATGGAGTCTTTGGGCTACGTTAGTTGGGAGGAGGTGAAAAGCGATGATAAAGGGCGTAGAGAGATTCGGTACTATTTGAAGAGGATGGATGGAGGATCAGATCTGGCTGTGATAGGAAAGGAGAAGAGCTTGAAGCATATCTCTTATCACTACGTTGTCAGGAATATATCGCCTTTGTTCTCTATGGTACCGTCTTCAAAGCCCAAGTCTAGAAGAGAGGTGATTGATTGGCTCAACTCTATAGTTTCAGGTACAATTGGCAAAAAACGTGAATCTTTTTTTCTGTTTTTTCTTTGAAGCAAAATTGACGAATTTGGAAATTTTATTTCAAAATTTTGAACTTTGTGAGGTTCTAGGTTTTTGGTTTTGTTGCAGAACTTCTTTGACAGATCCAACCTGTTTATGATATGGAAGCGCTTAAAATTAGTTGAATTTTGTTCACTTCCTCGCTCTTTTTAACAATCGGTATCTTTTATATGTTTACAAAGAGATTATAAATGGTCTCTACAGATTCAAATATCGAATCTTTGCAGTATCTTCCCCCTTGCTATTCTGCAATATTTCTTTCCCTTTTTACATGGGCAGATCTCTATGGGTTGCATGTATGTTTCTAAGTTTGACAATTGTCTCCTTTATTCTCCTTTGTTTTGGATGATTCCAAAACTCCTACTCCTTTCTCGTAAATGTTGGTGTATTGGGTTGTTTTTCTACTAGAATTTGCGTTTTTGCCTAAATAATTTTGACCTGTTGGCGCACGAGTTTAGGGGAAATACGGATCCGGTGAGATTTGGTTTGGATCCTCGAGTGTACAGGCTGAGTAAATAATTTATGGCATTTATCTTTTTTTTTTTTTGTGGGTGGTTCCTGGGTTAATCTAGCTCCTTCATATTTTTCAAAAATAATTTCTCTTTTTCTATATTTTGGTGGTTTGCTGTGTTGATTGGGGGCCGGCAAACTGCCCAGGCTACAATTTTTGAAGCTTTTTCCTCAGGATTTTGTAGACCAAGTTTCTATTCGTTTTGGTATATTGTAGTTTTTAAGTGGCTATTAATATGTTTGTCTACCACTCCTCAAAATCAATGGATGCGTATCCATAGGAATGAGATGTTATTTTTATTTTGAATTTTTCAAAATCGTAAGATATGTAATTTTCTCCATTTCATTGGCCCATAGCTTCCCCCCCTCCTTTTTTTTTTTTACTAAATTACAGTTTGCACATAGCAATTGCACTTGGTTCCTTTCATACCCTTGTCCTGCCTGCCTTTCTGTATAATTCGAAGTCTATGAATTGTGCCCTAGCCATAATCATCATCTAGTATTTCTGGTGCCATGTTACTGCAAACTGACAATGATCTGGGCTGCAGGATATAATCATTCAATTTTAAAGAGCTGGTTGACAGCATCGGATCCTTCTGGCCTCAATATCTAGGTTAAGATCTTTCATGGCCAAATTTATTACGTTTTACATAAGTGATTGACATCTGTGGTAACATTTGGTTCGGTCCGTCGTCATATTGAATCTTAAATCCTTGTGCCAAAAACATATGGTTCATGTTTTTGTTTGATTTTTTTTGTTTCTTCTAAGCTGTGGATTTTTCTTTGGAGGTTCTTATTCTTTGTGTTGTATAAAATCATTATCTCTTTTTATCTGTTTTGTTTATCCAGAATTTCTTCTTTGTACAAAATTAATTTTTTCCTTTGTATTTATTCTAATTTTGTGTTATCCTTTTTTTTTCTTCCCCAGGTTCACTGCCTCATGAGTCATCACGCCTTTCCAGACTGTTGGGTAGTAGTGATTCCTCTGAGTTGGATATTGAAAACTTTAACGTACGGTTATATTATGGACTTGAAGCTGATGTTATTGTTTAAAATTCTTGTCATTCATCTTCTCATTTATATACTTATATATATATAATATTTATATTTATTTTCAGGACTCTAAACTATGGAAGCTAGGCCATTCTACCAAAAAATTTTTGTGGTTTGGTTCTCCGTGGACATGCAGGAAAAGACGAAAGCATTACCAATCCTTTTGCCGGAATGGTGTCAAAATTTCTGTGAGTGTATTTATCTCTTTTCGTTTCTTTCATGGGGACCATGCTCATTTCCAGTCACTTATTCTTTGCATTTTTCTGTTTCTTTTTGAAAATTGTTGTAGGTCTATGACTTTGTATATGTCTTAGCTGAGGAGGATAAAAGGCTTGTTGCTTACCTGGAAGACATGTACGAGGACAATAAAGGGAACAAGATGGTTGTGGTCCGGTGGTTTCATAAAATTGATGAGGTTGGTATTGCTTTGCCTCACAAATTTAATGACAGAGAGATTTTCTTTTCTCTTTGTCTTCAAGATCTGAGTATTGAATGCATAGATGGAATGGCTACTGTCCTCAGTCCCCAGCATTTTGACAAGTTTTTAAAGGAGGCGAGACATACAATGTTGGATCCGTTTGTTTGCTACAAGCAGTTTGAGAATGAAGATGTGAGGCCCTTTGATATCACCCAAGTCCAAGGTTACTGGAAACAAGAAATATTTAAGCATATGTTTATAGCTTCTCCTATATTGGGTCCGGAAAGTTTTCAACATGTTGATGGTCTGAAATTGGAAGCCGATATCAATGATGATTCTGGGTTCAGACCTAAGAAGAGACATCGTCATTTTAAAGACAATGATGTTCACATTGGCATTAAAGAATCAATGAGTACAATGATGGTGGATATGGAAAATGTACATAATAGTTGTATTGACTCCAGAAGTGGAATGGAGATTTGCAGTTTAAGGGGAGGAGAATCTACTACTTTATCCAAAACAGAGGCCAAGCAAAATCCTTCAGGGTATTTAAAAGTTGGTTCTGAAGTTGAAGTGCTTTCTCAGGATAGTGGGATTAGAGATTGTTGGTTTAGAGCTTTGATAATTAAGACACACAAAAATAAGGTTAAAGTGAGATATCAAGATATTAAAGATGCAGATAATGAAGCTAACAATTTAGAGGTGTATTTTTTAATCTCCATTTACATGTTTTTGCTTCTTTTATGGGCTAGAATGTCTGAGTTGAAAATAACTTTTGTTTTATAAGTTCAATTGATATGATATTTCCTTGTTGCAGGAGTGGATTTTAGCTTCCAGAGTTGCAGTTCCTGACCAATTAGGATTACGGATTTCTGGAAGGGCAATGATACGCCCTCCCCCAAAGTGCAATGAGGGTCGAGTTTCTTGGATTTTAGATGTTGGAATTGCTGTTGATGTTTGGTGGCATGATGTATGGCAGGAAGGCATTGTTGTTAAAAAAGAATCTGAAGATAGATTTCATGTCTATTTCCCAGGTCTAAAAACCTTTCTCTCTGTGAAAATCTTTCAATCTCTGAATGTCAGTTTCCTCATTTCATTAGCTTCAATTCTGATTCTTTTGTTGGTATTTTGCAGGAGGGAAGCAAGATTCAGTATTTGGCCGTGCTGAAATGAGGTGTTCTCAGGAATGGTTGGGAAATGGGTGGATACAGATCAAGGAAAGGCCTGATATTGTGAATTCCATATTGTCTAACCTTGAGAAGAATGATGTCAAAACTGATGAAAACAATTCCGTTCAGGCTGACTTATGTGATTCCAGGCGGTCAGAAAAAACCAAAGTTGGATTGGGTGGTAACTTGTTGGATTCCGGAAGTGAAAGGGGTGAAAGGGGAAGAGATTGGGAGGTAGTTTGTGATCTTTTGAAGGATGATTTTTTTCCCCAGTTAAGGTGGAATTCATCTAAGAAGAGAAGGCGTAGTAATGGGAGCTCTTGCCAGAGGATGCACCAGAAAAATAATGGCACTAAGAGCTGGAAAGAAGTCTTTGGTTCCAGTGCCTGTGAAAGTTTCCTGCTTCCGTTGACACTCAAAGTTGATCATGAGAATTGCAAGTACATGGGGGATTCTTTATTTGGTTCTGCCGTTGCACAGCCTCTAACAAGCTTGGTTATGTCTAGGTGATAGTTTCCTTTACATTTTATATGGGAAGTGATGATTCCATAGTTTGGTTAGATTAATCTCTTTAATTTTAGTTTTTCGAAGGTATATATTCCGTGGTGCATGCACTTGATGCACTTAGCTTTAGCTTGCTTCACTAAATTGAAGCTAACCGGTTAACATCCATGTATGCTTACCACCTATATGTTTTAGTGTAACACTAGCCTGAACCTAATATCAGGCATCAATTTTGGATTGTCTCACTGTTCTAGCTCTGTATAATTTATGGCCTTGGGGATTCCATCTTTCTTTAGTTTGTATATCTTTCTCTCTGGCAATAAAATTTCTCCGCCTTTTTTTTTTCATTTCAAGCTCGAGCTATCGATTTGAATTTTGTAATTTGTTTTAATTGAATGAGCAACTTTTTGTCTGTCATTTCATTTTTCTTGTTCCTCTAAGCACTGCAGCAAAATGTTCCATTTTGATCAAATTGTAAACAAATACAATGAACTTGCAGGGTGAATGGACAGTAAACAATAAGGTACTTGTTTCGTTTAGGTTAATCTAGTTTAAGTTGCTGAACAATCAAAATCAGCTTGCTGAATTTTCTTTATCTGTTAAATTTTCACAGTTATGGTAAAAGTGCTGAAATTCATAAACCTTTTTAGTTTACCAAGTCTCTTAGTGGAGTTGGGGGACAGCCGAGCTAGAGAGGTGAGACCCACTAGAAATAAATCCTAGCCATTGGCTAGTTGCTTCTCAGGCCAAAGCCCCGCTCCTCGTGACACGACTGATTGGTTAAGTGAACTTAAAAGTTGCAGTTAAAAAGAGAAGTATTTGGTCCTATAAGTAACCTGCAAAGAATGATTCTAAATGAGCAAATTCAAAAACAGTGGTAAGTGTGGGCCTGCCTTAGTGAAGGAGGCATCTTTCTCAACTATGCATAAAAATGATCTCTACTTTTTGCTATGTTCCTATTCTGCTATTCATACCGTCTTGAAAATGTTTTATCTTCATTCTTTCTTCTCCAACAATTCAAGCCGTCATCAAAAGATGAACTTGCTCTATCAGTATAACAGAAGCCGTTCTTAGATCTCTTCTGTGTCTGTCTCCTTCTTTCCTCAACATAAGATTTAACTTTTTACCATAACTGTATATATGAATATCTTTGCTGTTCAAGCTACATAAAAAAGGGATATGGTTCTTGTTGAATGGCCTAAGAGGGAGACGCCAAGAATTGGATTCAAGAAGCCAAAGAGCATGCTTCTTCCCGGAACTAGCCTTGCCTCTGTCGAGTCTTTATCAGTGCCTATTGTTTGTACTCTATCTCCTACTCCTTGATTTCAAAGTTTTGAGCTTAAATTTTATGTTGAATTCTAAAGGATAATGGCCTTGTGGCTGTTGTTTGTTGAAAGCAGGTTCAGGAAGTTGTTCTCTCAGCCGATATTCGATCTGCTGAATGTCAAAAAAGAGTAACTGAAATAATGTCAAGAATGAAAGGTAAAAGAATCTAATATTCCATAGAATTGAAATGGCTAGTTAGATTGGAAAGCTGAATTAGTGTTTGGATATGAAAATAGTTTTTAAGGAATAATGGAAAAAAGTGGTCTTTTCTTTTTTCTTAGTTTAAAGTTGGTGGTCCTCTTTGCTTGACTTGTATGGTAATCTTTTTCTTTCTTTGCTCGACTTGTATGGTAATCTTTTTCTATCTTTGTTTTATTTTGGTCGAGTGTCTTAAATAATTATGAAATGTGAACCTTTGGCTTTGAGATTCCCTAGTAGTTTAATAATTTTGTTTTGCTAAAGCTGCTTTTATATGGTGGTCCAAAAATTAAAAAGAACAAGGGGACAAAACAAGGAGAAAGAAAATAAAACAATAAATTTCATATTTATTGATTCTTGCTGTAAAGCCAGGTCCAGTTTTTGTTGCATTGCCGGGGGAACTATCACTGAGCTGTTCTGCAGACTTTAGACAGAAAAAATTGGCAAATTAATGACAGCCTTTAGTTTCTTTTCCTTATACTGTTTATTTATAGGAGAAAGATGTTATGTTGGATTATTCAAGAAGGGTATTTTCTCTGTTTACATGTGTTTTTTTTGCTGAAATTGGACCCCATTAATTGACAGTACTTTAGCTTATTTATCTGCAAGTTGGAGTTTGCTGCTGGACTTGGATGTGAAAGTTCAAGCTATGAGTTTAAAGTGGATAGTGCTGTTAAACCTCAATTTTCCATTTTGTTTCTTTCGCAGAGACCGAATCTGTGTCCGTTAATGTGTTGGAGAAGAAGGTAACTCGTACATGTAGATGTCAACCCGCAAGTCAAGTTACTGCCATTTTCAGGATTCCTCTTCACAAACTGACCATGATCAAGCGGATTTTTCGCTCTGCCTGCAGTTGATTACAAGTAAAAAAAAGTTCTTTACATAATTGTGGCATAACATTGAGGAATAAGAATTAAGAAACAATTATGAGATGCCATTGAGAGTTTGTAGGATATATAAATATTCTAATAATTTTTTTGGTTTTCAATCTGGTATTAAATTAAAGTAGCTAGTTGCATACTGAAGTTTGAATTCGATATCTCTATTTAATCTAGAACAGTTTTGTGCCAATTTATTCACCTGGTAAGCTGAAATAAAATTTCCGTTTCCTTAGTTTTTAAATAGCTGCATCCATTCTCTTTTAAAGGCAACTAAATCTGCGGGCCAAGTAAAAATGGTTATATGACTTAAATATTGTCTATCAGAAACCTTTACAAACAAGAAAAAAGAACATTGTTTGGCGTGAAAGTAAAACAAAGTGTGGGACAAGAGGGAAGGGATGCTTTACCCTTAACTCTGTTGCTGTGAATGCAAAACCACTTTTGAAGCCTAAGCAGAATCAGATTCTGAAACAAAAGTGAAGAATTTTCTGCAGAAGATTGAAAAGTAGAAATAACAGTTGTGATCATGATTCTTCAATTTCCCAAAACAAAAAGATTTCCCTTTTCATTAGGGTCTTTTCAGTCACCCATCGGACAATCATTGATCTCACCTTAATGTCTATTCTCGACTTCATACCTGCAAAGGCAAGTACGAACAGCATCATCAATGTTTTTTTTTCATTGAAAAGCATCAACAGAGAATAAACACTAACATGGTTTTGTACTTTTGATGTTGTGTTTCAGACGTGCTGTATGGTGATGAGAATTAACCTGGACTGCAACGCTTGCTGCAGGAAAGCAAGGAACATAATTCTCAATATGAAAGGTATAATATTGATTAACATTGATTATTGAAGAGATTAGTGTTTTGCTTGATAGATTTAGAAGGCTAATTTTATTGATCTTGTTTGATGGAGTAGAGATAGAAAAACACTTGATTGGTAAGCAAGATTGCAGGGTTGTGGTTTGCGGGAGATTTACGCCAGCAGATGTTGCTATAAAGCTGAGAAAGAAGATGAATCGCAGGGTGGAAATATTAGAAATCCAGGAGTTTCATGACACTGACAGACGTGAAGAGTCTATGGCATAGAAGGATATTATGATGGAAACCCAACTGAAAATTTCACACAGATTGTATTGAATTTGAAAATGCATAATCTTTGGACTTTTTTTTTCTTCGGCAGCTGAAATGAATTAGATCAAAATTCAGATCAACATTGATAAAAGAAATTTAATTCAAACCATTATGCAATGGTCTCCTGGTCCAAACCCAGGTCTAGGAGTTCGACTAATTAAAAAAATTCGAAGCTTGTACTTGACTTAAAATTGAGCTTTTTTTCATTGTTTGAAATTTGATTTGAAAATATTTAAGATACTTGAGTTCGACTTGACAAAATTCAAATCAATTTGAAAATTTAATACGTATTTATTAAGTTAAAATATATTTAAATATAAAGAGTATAAAAGTATTTAATAATTAATAAAAAGATCAATATACTCTATTGAGCTTACAAGTTTTATAAATTGAATATTGTAATATTCGGTCTTGACTCGACAAATTACTCGAACTATTCAAGTTGACTCGATTAACTTTGAATTGCACTCAAATGTTTTATAGTCGGACTCAAATACCTCACAAATATATTGGCTCGTTTATACTCCTATCCGAACCTTACTAGTTGGGTCCGGTGGTCATTAGCTAATAGAGGAAATTTTGCATTGCACCTTCTTTAAAATTTTATTTACAAAATTATCTTGCTTTTTTGCTCTTTTCATTTTTACCGAATATCGTTTTCATTTATACCGAATTTTATCGAAATCGTATTCGATTTCACTGATAGTAGATTTGGAAGACGATGACAATGAAACCAATGTAATGAATCCGCACGATTTCCTTTGAATGGCCGAATCAATATCCAATTTCGTCAAGTCATTAAACCTACTCTCCATCTGTCATGCTACTGTCAACAAGGCAGTGATAGATAATGGGGGTCTTGATTTGGTTTCATCCTTATTAGGTCCTTTTACTTCGCATGCCGTTGGGTCCGAGGCAATTGGGATTCTTGTTAATTTGGATCTTGATTTCACATCCAAGGAAAATTTGATGCAACTTGCCAAAATTTCTTTAATGGTGGATATTCTAAATGAGGGTTCTATCAACACCAAGATGACCCAGTTGATTGAAATGTTGATGAAAAGTAGGGATTTTGATTATGAAAATGTGTCGAGCTTGAGTCTTTTGGTTAGGTTATCCTCATGGTTCCTCTCAAGTTGCTTCCGCATAGAACAACCTTTTGAGTTGTTGCATCTATAAAATATAAAAATTCTTTTGATGTGTAATGAAAATGAATTATTTTTGTTTTGGGCTGTGAATAAGGTATACCTTGGTATTTCCATAAAATTTCCAAAGATATACTGAAAGTATTCACAAGATATATCCAATATATTTCTAGAAAATTATTTCTAAGAAATTTTTAAGAAAATTTCAAAATATACCAAAAGTATTACAAAAATATATCTAAGGTATTTTTCTGAGATATTCCTAAGGTATACCTAATGTATTATTAGAGAATTCTCAAAGAGTTCCCAAGGTATACTCAATGTATACCTGAGGTATTTCCATAAAATTCATAAAGGTATATCCAAGGTATTCCGAAAGGTATACCAAACTGTTAGTTTGAGAATTTGTAGTACTTTGAATTTCGATTGAATTTTGTTCTTGTTTTTATATTTTTTTGGTGAAAATTGAACCAAGATATGCTTAAGGTATACCGAATGTATTCCAAAGATATACTATTTGGGCACATTTTATGCGACTTTTTATATTTTGGTACTGTTAGTTTGAGAATTTGTGATACTTTGAATTTTGATTGAATTTTATTATTCTCATTCTTCTTATTTAATTAATTATTTTTTTTTCTTCTTCTTCTTCTTTTGTTCTTTTTTAGTGAAAATTGGATTAAAATACACTCAAAATATACCAAAGATATTCCAAATATATACTGTCTGATATGTCTGTTAAAAAATAATGGATATCCAAGTAAATTAACCAATCCAATCCAATATATGACTTTAAAATGGGTATTAGTTGGGTTGGGTAAAATTTATTTAACCCATTTATATTTTGTAGGTCGGGTTGGTATAAAACCAACGGATACTACCGATTAGGTTAAATTTTCAATTCTCTCTCTCACTTTCCACCTCTCTCTCGCATTCCCCCTCTCTCATTCATATTCTTTCATCACCATCTGTCATTCATCTTCTTTCATTGTTATCTATACCAACTCTCTTCTTATAATATCTCAATTTCTCACTATCATCTGTGTCAAGCTTTCCTTCGATATCCATTTTTCATCGCCTGCTCCTTTCGATGAATCTCCATAGTTGTTGCTTGCAAAATTTGGACAGTTCCACCAAATTTGCACTTCTTTTATTTGGATTGCAATCTCCTTGTTCATTGACCTTTTTGCAAATATTTGTTTTAATTATGTATTATCAACAATACTTGCAGATCAAACTTTATTTGTAGTATTTGGTTTTCCAACTTTCCATTTTATTATATATGTAATTTTAACCTTTGTTATTCATTGTTGTTGGTTTTGATTCCATGTGTGCTATAAAATATTATGTTTTTTTGCTTCCCGATTCATGGGAACTCTCAGAGATTGGGTTCATCATTGACCTGTGAGCTCCGGTATCAATGAGGGCAATGATTTTAATGGATTTGGAATATTTATGAGGAAATACCAAAATTGGTACAAGGGGTACTGGGTGTGAGGTTTGAGTCGAAATTGGAGAAATTTACTAAAGAATTTTGCTCTCTATTGCAAAGATTTGTGCTCAACAGAAAATGGTTAAAGAACTCATGACCTATGATCAAGATTCTTCGTGGAAACATTTTCATCGGGAGAAAAGGTTGAGATGTGGAAGTATTGGGCTTAGATGAAGTGCTGGGCTTAGACTTGAATTCTGTCAGTATTGGAGAAATCTACCAAAGAATTTTAGATGGATAGTCAAAGTAACCAAAGCTCTTCATTACGTGTTGAAAATGAAGATGTCGGAAGTAGAAATACTCGTCATCCTAATCCAGCTCCTAGAAAATAAATTAGTATGTTGCATTCTAAAAGAAGTTCAACTGTTTGGGATTACTTTAAATTAATAAAAAGTGGTGATAGAAATAGGGCAACTTGTATTTATTATGAAACGACACATGCATATAAACCTAGGAGTCATGGAACTAGTAACCTATGGACACATTTGAATAATCAATGCTCAGGGTATCTATATAGATTTAAAAATGTGAAGAAGGGTTCTAGATTTAAAAGTGGGGAAAAAGGTCATAGTTCTAGTAACAGCTCTATAGTAAAATGTTTTAATGTTGAGGAACTTAGAAGGGAGCTTGCTATAGCTATAATAATAGATGAATTACCTTTTAGGATTGTAGAAGGGAGGGGATTTAAAAGAATCTTAAATGCTTTAGAGTCTAGATTTCAAGTTCCATCTTGCATTACTGTTGCTAGAGATTGTTTAAAAATCTTTGAGGAGGAGAAATTAATGTTAAAGAGTGTCTTACAGTCTCAATGCATATGTTTTACCATTGACACTTGGACATCAATTCAAAATCTTAATTATATGTATTTGACTGCCCATTGGATAGATAAAGAATGGAACTTACATAAAAAGATTTTGAACTTTTGTTTGGTTCCTAATTATAAAGGAGAGACAATTGGAAAAATAGTGGAAAATTGTTTGTTAGATTGTGGAGTAGGTAAAATTTTCACAATTGTTGTTGATAATGCTAGTTCTAATGATGGTGCTATTAGGTACTTAAAAAAGGTAACTAGAGATTGGAAAGGTATTGTACTAGAATATAAATTTTTACATGTGAGATGTAGTGCCCATATACTGAATCTTGCAGTGAAAGAGGTTTTTAGAGGAGCTTCATAGTTCAATTGTCAAAATTAGGAATATAGTAAGGTATGTGAGGTATTCTCCAGCTAAGTCACAAACTTTTAAGACATGTGTAGAGAAATTCAAAATAGAAAACAATAATTTTCTCTATCTTAATATTGAAACTAGATGGAATTCGACCTATAAAATGATAGAAATGACAGAAAAATTTGAGAAAGTTTTTGCTAGGCTAAAGGAGGCAGGCTCACATTATATTCCTTACTTTGATAAAACTAAAAACATTGGTCCTCCTAGTAAAGAAGACTGGGAATATGCTAGGGTTTTTGTTACATTTTAGAGACTTTTTTATGTTGTGACTTTGAGATTTTCTGATTCATTATGTCATATTAAATGCTTTCTTTCATGAGCTTATGACTTTGATAGATAGACTGAAAATGTTAATGGTGAGTAGGAATACTATTTTAGTCTTTATGGCTATACAAATGAAGAATAAACTAGATAAATATTGGGATAATGATATAAATTTGAATTTCTTGTTGTTTGTTACTGTTGTCCTAGATCCTCATTATAAGATGGTTTATGTTAGGTATTGTTTTGGTGAAGTCTATGATGAATCGAAAGCTAAAGAAATGGGGGATAAAGTAGAAGCAACAATGAATAGGTTGTATTGTAACACCTTATACTTATAGATATCACTTATACTTATATCATGTTATCATATATAGCATGAGAATAAGACAATATTCTATTTATAGTGAGAGATAATTTTTTTTTGAATCATATAATGGTATCACTTTGTAACATTTAATAATTTAGTAAAGCATAACAGCTTGACTATATATATATATATGCATATTCACTATATTATACGTATACAGATATACAGTCAAAAATATAAAAGACATGTCCCTATATATATGTAAAATGCAAATAGAGAGATTGGTGAGACTCGACCGGTGACTTGTGATCCATGTCTTCTATATAGTATGCACCTCTAAAATGAGCTAATTATATGACTCTTTCTGAAAAAATGATGCAATTTGGTGAGTTGCAACTCAATGAGAATAGTTACAAAAAACTCTCTAAAGTACCAAACCAATCACAATTACAAGTAATAATTCAACATTTGTACACATTTTACATGTCATTCTATTTATCAATATCATATAAATATAAATGATATTAAATCATATAAACATTTCATTTGCTTATGCTTATGTCATTTTCTTTTGATTGTGACCAGACTAAACAGACATTGTCTCGGATTTCCATGTGAACATTTGCATTTGCTAACTAGCTTGATCATTTGTAACATTTGCACATTTGTTAGGCCATTGGCCTTTTCTTTTGCTTTTGAATATTTGTTTGGGCCATAGCCTCTTCTTTTGTTTTACAATGCCATTTAGCTAGTCACAACGCCTTTTAAGTCTATATGTATATGCATTTGCAACAATCATTGTTTAACCATTGCATTTGTATTACATTTACATATTGAATTGTCAATCATTTATGTAAGAAAACACAATCATGTAACCATGTATTTAAGTCATCAATTACATTTTCATATCATAGTCATACTATATTAATCATGTAATTCATATAATAGCAAGTCGAGTCATATTGCATGTAACACATAACAATCACACGTACTAAAGAAATTGTTTGATAATTAAACTCACATTTGCTTTTGATATTGAACCTTTAACTTACTGTCTCTCACTTCCTTATAGGTCTCCAATATATTGTGGGCCTAATTGAATATATATTTGATCAATTGGTAGCTAAATAAACTTAGTGAAACTTAAACAAATTGAAATATGCATAATATGGACCACTAACTAGGATTTGGTATTATGACAATATGACCTTCATGTGTTCAAAAACTTATAACTTTTTCTATACTAGTTCAATTTATATAATTATTATTTCTAATTAAATATAACATATATGGCTATAACATATCTAAATTTCAGAATAATTGCACTATTGTATAATTTTTTTTATATAATATACATTCATGTTCTGTTTTCTGCCATGTTTCTGCCCTTAGGCAGTTTTGGGCCACTAATTTTACTTCTTCATATCTCACAACGTGTAAGTTATATTTTTATCAAACTTTGTATGAACATATATATATATATATATATATTAAAATGAAATATTTTTTATGTTGACAACTTTCATCTATTCTGCCTCTAAAGTCCTCATATGGTGGGGTAGTTATGACTAGTCAATAACAGGTTTAGCATCCAGATTAGTCTGAATTTTAAAGGCCATAACTCACAACATACATAACATATTGAGGTGAAATTTATGCCAAAAATTAGCTAAGATATATACCTATAACTTTCATGTTTTAACCGTTTACAGATAGTATTACTATATGAAAGCATATGATGAGCTTGACTCAAGTTATCCTTGACCATGGTACTATTCTTTTTCTAAGTTATAACTTGTATTTTTCTAATAACTTGTGTTGTTCAGCCTTTTTCTTTTTGATTTTAGAATTTGCAAGGTTGAGCTCACTCTCTATGCAAGATTAATTGTTGGTAATTGTTCTTTCCTTGTACTGGAATTTCTATATATTGTTATCTTTATTGTGTAACTTGGTCATAACTATAGTCTTGCTAAATACCATATCAATTATGCTTCTGTAGTAGTAAACTTTTTCTTTTAATCTCTTCTCTATTTGTCTGGCTCTTTTTTATTTTCCTGTTGCATTAGTTATTCTTTCAGTGTTTGAATAAAAAAGTTGAATAAAATTTGTCTATTGGCAATATAGATTATAAGCTAGATTATTTCAGTGTTTTCTACAATACTGTAGGGTTGAATTTATTCTTTTGGTTAGTAAGACACAATCTGAGATGCCAATCCCTACCTAGTGCCCAATCACTAAACTCCAGAGCTGGGCCCTTGGTGAATTGGTCTGAAACCATGTAGAGTTGTTGGTATGGATGCTAAATTAGTATTTAGTATTTACAATATAATGTAGATTCATTCTTTCTTCTTCTACTAGGTGGAAATGGTGTATTTGAAATGATTTTTTCATGTAATATTCGTTTAAAGTATATTTGGGCATGTAAGATCTGATGATTTTATATGTGGTTTTATTATCCATTTTTGAGAAAGATAATTGTCTTAATAAAAGAGTGTTTCTAATAAAATAAATTGCAATTGATTGATAATTTTCTTCAGTATTTTTGGTGGCAGGATCTAGTAGGTAGCCTTATCTATTTGTGTTGAGCTTATTTTCTGCTTGTTGACACCCATGTGCATTTTCTTTTTCTTTTTGAAAACCAAAAATGATTGTACATATGCTTTGATCCCGTATTTTCTACTTTGTAGTGATTCAGTATGCCATAAGGCTATATGATGAATTCAAGATATGCTCCTATGATCTAGTTGTAGGTTGACTAGATGGTTAGAATCTTGTATTAGAGAACTTTAAGTGTTCTATACTACGTACGATTAAGGTGGCAGAGTTCAAAGGCTAATAGAATTCTTTGTTTTAATCTTCATATATGTCTCTGGATGAATTTTTGCAGGGTGTGTAGGATGATACTCATTCTTCTCTAACCCCATTGCTCACTCAAGGTCCATGCCCCTCTCTTTGTGATTAAAATTCTTCCCTTTTTGCTCCCTCTCTTGCATCTTCTAAATTAACATTTTGTTGGGTTTGTATTTGTTTCTTAGGTAGAATGATTTTAAGTTTTGTTGATTATGATTTTTGGTTTGAAAATTTGACTGTTCATAGTTTAGATTAAGGTAATGATTTTAAATTAGTTAATCTTTTTGTATGATATGTGGGAACTTTTACACATAATTAGCAGATTGATATCTAAATTTTGATGTATAGAATTTGCATTAACATATGATATATCAAACATCTTTGTTTTTTTTTTCTTTTTGTAAAAAAAATTGATGCTTTTATTTTATTTTCTAGGTATCTATGAGAATATTGCTGGATTAGCTTTTCTATTATTATTGTTCAATATTCGAACAAATTTTGATTTTTTAGTAATAGGATGTGCTGTAAAAAAAAATTTGGATAAAATTATTAGGTTGTGTTAATATTTTTTTATGCAGTAATTAATTTTTTTTTTCAAAAATTATAGGTAGAAATAAAAATAAAATTATATGAAATTTTTTTAAAAAATAATTTAGAATAAAAGAATGAATAAAAAATGTTGTGCCTTTTAAATTATCCAACTCAAAAAATTGAATCTGGTTTAAGCCTAAAGAGGAGGCTAAAATTAGATGCACTGAATATTTGAACTGAGAACAATTCAATTCATTATCCAACCCAACCTGTTAGCTTGCTAATGTTGGATTGAGTTGGTTTACAAAAAAATTAGAGGAAATTTCATGGTTTATCGAAATTTTTTATGTTTTTTTTTTCATTTTTATCCCTAGTTTTCTCTTTTTTTATGTACACCGAAAATTATTTCATTTATACTAACTTTTTTAATTTTCATTTTTAGAGAGAGAGAATGGTTGCAGACTGTAATTTTTGATAAGATTTTGTTCAATGGTGGTGATCAAGAAGAAGGTGAAGAAGAAATTTGCTCGATTTGCTTAGTGATAATAGAGAAAAGAGATTTGTGTGTGGCACTTTCATTTTGCAAGAATATTTATCATTATTGTTGCATTAGACTATGACTTCCTAAACATAGCCATTGTCCACTGTGTCATCTTCATGTTTGGGATCCTTAGAACTTGGGTTAGAATTTGGGTTATTGTATGCATTTGTTTATTAATCATTAATTATTTTTTATCATTCAAAGATATATACAAGGTATGTCCAACCTTGGGTATACTAAACTGTCTTTGTTCACAACTATTTTAAGTCGAAAATATCCCTGAAACATGTACAAGGTATGACTAAGGTATACTGAGCTTTATAGATTATTGTCCTAAGTATTTCATGCTGAAAGTATCTCTAAAATATGTCCAAAGTATACCAGACTTTATAATCTTTGTTTACAATTATTTTAGATCGAAAGTATTTTCAAAATATATCCAATGAATGCTCAAGGTATATCGAACTTTATAATCTTTGTTCACAATTGTTTTAACCCGAAGGTATCCCAATGTATGCCAAAGGTATATTAGACTTTATAGCTTTTGTTCACAATTGTTTTAAGCTGAAGGTATCCCCGAAGTATATCCAAGGTATACAGGAGGTACATGTGTAATTGCACAAAATATTTTTCGATAAAATTGAAAAATATATTTAAAGCAGGTAAAATTGTAATTATTTTCCTTTTTTTTGGTATTTATAAAAATTTCCAAAAAAATTATTCAATATATTCATCTAATATTGGATTGGGTTGAATTTATGGTAAATATGATCCAACCTAGCTCATAAACACCCCTACTGTTTGAACATATTTTAGAGTGATTTTCAGATTTAAGTTCTGTTGTAATTTTAAAAATTTATTTTCGGTAAAATGAAAAAAAATTTTCCAACGCATGTAAAAATATAAATTCATATCTATTTTTTAGTATTTTTGTAAAATTTCCTAGTTAATTATGTTTTGTTGCAAGTAGATTTGGGTTGTAAATTGGGTTTGAGTAATGTGGGTTGCGGATAGTGTTCTAAATTTAAACAAGTCATCTCTATTTAGGCAAATTATATTATAGACATTTGTTTATACCTCAAAATGGATTAGAGGTTGATCCAATTGAGTGTATTAAAAAAGATAGTTAATCAATTTTTTTTTAAATTATAACATTTTGCGATTTTGCTCATAATTTTGTTTAATAAATGATATTCTCTATTCTCTCAAATAATGTGTGTTTGATTTTTAGTTTTTTTAGAGTTATGATTTTCTAGTTTTGCTCTTTTGTTTTTTTAAATTTTTGTGTTTGTTTGTTAGTTATAAATTAGATATTCATTATTTTGTGCATATAGATTCAAAAATTGAAATGCATATATTCATTTGTTATAGAATGAAGGTTCATTATAATTTTTATGTATTGTATTAATAAATGTTAATGAGCTTGCCGTTGAAGTTTTAATGAATTTGTATTATATAATTAACAAATATATAATTAATAAACATGTAGTTAACACTTAATAAATCTATACCTAAAAATTAATGAACCTTATCTATTTTAATCTGGTTAAGTTATTTATTAAGGAAAAATTAATCAATTTGTCACTCAAGTTTAATTAATTTGTAGTTAATAGTCAATAAATCTGTAGCTAATAAATCTCTACTTAACATGAGTTTTAAATAAAAAGTAATGAATTTACCGCCCAAATTTAATAAATTTATAGTTAAGATTTGTAATTAACACTTGATGAATCCTATATTGTGGAGTGAAAAAGGCATGCACATTTTTGTTTGCACTGTCATGCATGTATAGACTCCTAGTCTATATTATAATATGGACAACGGTCCATAGAATAAGAACTCTCTATATCCAAACAAAAAAAAAGTTTTAAATCAGAGCATTGTTATCATTGAAATTGTTTTTCAATTTCAAAGTGTGCTTTCTATATTTTTAATACATTTTATTATTGGAATCAACGTTAATTTCAATTTGTAAAACTCAATTACTATTATAATATATACCATTCATTTTTAACAATTTATTTTATTTAAATTTATTATAAAAAAAAGTGGAACCCATTAAATTTTTTTATTTACATTAAATTCTCTCTTTTTTTTTTTCTTTTTTTACTATGGTTGCAAGCTTCTAAATATACAATTTTTCAAATTATCAATGAAAAACAAAAAGGAAAACTCAATTATTACGTACTAGTCGCCAGTGGCTATGCTCGTGCAACGCGAAGCCTAGGCTAACCTGGATTTCTCCTAATCTTGGAAGTAAAATCTCAAACTCTTCCTAGGGAAAAAATAAAAAAAATAAAAATCTTCAGCCTCTTTCTAATAGAGTTTCTGTGTCTCAATTCGCACGATTATTTTCTCTTAAGTATACAGCGAGGAGAAAGCCCAAAAATATCAAGGCCCTAACCCTAGATTGATTTTGTTGCTTCGAAGAAAGCCGATGGCGAGCGACGCCGATGCCTCTCGTCGCAATCACCACCGGTCCCATTCCGATGATGAGGCTGAGAAGTCTTCTAAGCGATACAAACATCGCCACCACCGTCGCCACCACCATCACCGCTCCCACCGAAGCAAGAAGCATGATGAGGAAAGCAAACGAGGAGGTGAAGAAACTTCTCCTTCTTCTCCTCCGCCTTCTCCTTCGTTTCCTGTTGCGGCCAATAGTTATAGGGTTGATGATGATGTGGAGGAGGGTGAGATTTTAGAGGAGCGTTCTGGTGGTGGTAATGTTAAGGCCGTCGACTTACGCGAGGAACAAATTGTTTCTCAAACTCCGGTGTGTTCTATCTGCCCTTTGTGTTCTTGAATTGTTTTTCTGAATTGTTATTATATGTCATTTGGCTTTCTGTTTGGTTGCTGAGAAAATTTGTATTAGATAAAATCCTCCTTTAACTTTTTTAGATTGAAATCGTTTCATTTTCGCCATGATTTTTAATTAAACTTTTCTCAGTGATCAAATGGATGCTTATTGTGGTGTTGTTCTTTTGTGGAATGTATGATGAATTTTTTGTTTGCTGAGAGCTTTTTAGAGTATGTACCATGCATATATGTTACAACCTGCTTGCACTACACACGAACATGAGTGAATTGCAAAAAGAAAGAAGTTTCCCTAGGCGTGTCAATGGAGAACTGGTGGCATATTGTTAATTTGTAAGAGCTAGTTACATGTCTTCTTCCATTTCATTTATGCAAATTTTTCTGCCTTTTTTTATGAGTAATTCACTTAATAAATATTTGTTTATCATGCCCCTAAAATTCATGTCCTTCACCTGTCTTTCATTGTGTTGCAGGGAGATGGTGACAATGGTGACAGAGGTTGGACTAATTCTAGCAGTGCTATTAAGTTCGACACTAAGGTTAGTTTGCTTGAGGATGGTAGGACTGAGGTTAGAGATAAATTAGTCTTTAGAAATGATAGGAACTCTCATGCCAATGGGAATTTAGGACATGAACATCACAAAGAGGGAAAGAAACAGTCGGGGGAATTTCAGCCCTCATCAAAAGGAAGCCGCAAACGCAGTGATGTGGATACACTTGAGGCGGATGATGCCAAATTTGGTGATTGGGGAAACTTATCATCTTCTGAAAGTGGGGGTGGTAAGTATAGAAAAGGCTCTTCATCTCGTGGTAGGTATCATGATGAGGTTATTGTTAGGGGTGAATCATTGTCACAAGAGTTTGGTGGGGAGATATATCGTTCCCACAGTATAGTAGAAGAGGACCTTCTTTTGAAGAGAAAGCAGTATCGTGAAAGGGTGGAGAATGATTCTGATGATGAAAGAATGTCTAGACGTGATTCTGATCGACGACATGGTAGTAGAGATTTGGAGAGGGAACATAGTACTAGTTACAACAGGAATTTTGGAGGGGAGGACAGGCATAGCAGCTGGGATGCACGAGATAGAGAGAGAAGCCGGGATAGGGAGATTGAATTGGAATGGAGAAGAGAGCAGAAGGGAAAGAGGAGCAGGGAAAGGGAGCAAAGAAAAGACAGAGATCGAGAGAGAAGCAGAGACAGGGATCAGAGAAGAGAGAGAGACCTAGATAGGAGCATGGATAAGGATCAAAGAAGAGAGAAGGAATTGAAAAGAAGGAGCATGGACAGGGAAATTGATAGGGATTGGAGGAAAGAGAAGCAGCATGAAAGGAGTTGGGATAGGGAGGTGAATAGGGATTTGAGACGAGATAAGGAGCGAGAAAGGACCAAGGACATGGATCGAAGAATTGAGAGGCATAGGGAGAGGAGCATGGATAAGGAGGTGGACAGGGATAGAAAAAGGGATAGGGAAGAAGAGATGGAGGAAAAATGGCAGAAGGAAAAAAATCAAGGCAAAGATAAAGACTATGCTAGGGCCAATGAGAGACTCAGAGATCGGGGGAGAGGGAGGGAGAAGGATAGGGATATGTATAGTGAGAGGGAGGGAGTAAAGGATCGTGATTGGGAGAGGGAAAGGCGGAGTGATAGAAGTAGGGATAAAAGCAGGGACTTTAAGAGTGATACGACAATGATCTATAATTCTAACAATGATTCTTTAGGAGAGGATAGAGATAAACTAGAAAGGTATTCTTTATTGTTGGTTTTCTTTTTCTATCTTATATTTGATCTCTCTCTTTTTCGCCTTTTTGTCTGTACCTTGTTTTGTTAATGATTATTCTTGCTATTGGCTCCAGAGATGAACAGGACGATTTTGAGGAGAAGATTGCATTAAAGCTTGCTGAACAAGAGGAAGATCTCGACAGAGTTAAGGAGGAGAGTAGAAAGCGCAGGCAGGCTATTCTTGAAAAATATAAAAATAAGCAGATGCAGCAGCAAAATGAGACTCGATTGGATGATGTGGGCAAAGGTGCTCTTAAAATTATCTTTGTATTGTGTGTGTTCTTCATTTTATGCTTAAGCTTAGAAATTAGGATCAAACAATTAAATCTGTTTACTGGAAAATTTAATTTCAAGCATGCTTGTGATGGTGGTCTGTCCTTAGTTAAGGCATCATAGAAAGATGTGGGCGGAGGTGTTTTTGAGTTTTATCTGGAGTTGGTTCTTCTTTTAATGCTTATGCTTTAAAATTGAGATCAAACTGGTTACTCCATTTAGAGGTGAGTTTAATTCTGTGCATGTTTATAATGTTGGCCTGTCCTTAGCTAAGTATCATTCTTAGTTGTTCAATCTTTAAATTAGCTTCTTTCGAGGACTTAATGTTTGATTTTTGAATTGTTTGTGTAGTATGCACAAATTTGTAGTGATGCTTGTATTTGTGAAACTTAAAAGCTAAACATGTGTTTTTGAATTTAATTTTGACCCAGTCAATAGTAATAAAACTTGTATTATTTCTTATATAAAGTTAAAAGTATTGTCAATCTCTTTTGCGTAGGCAATATTGGAAGTTTTGTATATGAGATAGAAATCATGGTTGGACCTTTGCTAATAATTGATGCTGAGATTGAGCAGGTCTAAGTAAAAAGTTGAGACCAACTTAAATGCTTGTAATGGCTTTATCTTGTTCATTATTCATTTTTTTTCCCTTTTTTTTTGTGCATGTGCTATATAATCTGTTGCTTATGGTCTACCATGTTGTCTGTAGCAGATCAGAAACCTGCTAAAGGTCCAGTCCCATTGTTAACAGCATCAAATGTTGCTTCAGAACCTGTTGATAGTATAATTGAGGGTGATGATGTTGCTGAGCCATCATTTTCGGTGGGCAAGTCGCCTTCACAGAATGGAAGGCAAGTTTCTGAGAGGACTTCTACTGCTGCTGGGCTTGGAGAGGGTACTCCGAAGGTTTATTTTCCCCCTCAAATGTGATGTGTTTTCCTAAAGAATTTGGATGAGTCTGACATAAATTTTCTTTTAAAAGGGAATTTGCCTCTGATATATGTTGCTTATGATTCTTATGTCAATTTTTGGCAGAGTGAGAGATCGGATGAAAAATACTGTGATGACATATTTGGGGAGACACCTGCCGGAGTTCGTAAACCTGTAAGATTTGTCACTATCTGAATCTTATTGATTTTCCTATCATCTATTGCAAAGAGTCATGGATTGAAATGCTAATGTTTAATATATGCAGGGTAAAGGAGATGGTTTGCCTATTGTGCATAGCGGTCTTCACGACAACTGGGATGATGCTGATGGGTATTATGGTAAGTGTGTTGATATAAATTAAATTTTCTTTTTCCTTCTTCCGTTTTCTTCTTGTTTGGTGCATTTCCTTTTTTTTTTTAAGGGGTTGCAGAACGAGTGCTGTGTTCGATAGATTTTTTTTTCCTCCCGTGCTTGCAATATGTTAGGTTTTCATATTAAGTTGATTCAAAAGTTATTTTGTTTTGGATTTGGATTATTGGGTGCATTCAAGTACGAGGAGATAAGAAAGCGAGGTCTTATACACAAAATGAGATGAAGGAAAATAATGAGGAACGATTTATTGCCCTATAACTTTATTAAGAAGTGAGCCTATCTGGATAAACGAAGAAACGTGTCCATGTAGCCTAGCATATCTAGTTGGAATTAAGTCTTAGTTGAGTCGAGTTGTTTTCTTTCAAACTATTACCTGGTGGTGTCTTGGTAATAGCCTCTTTTTTTATATATCTTTTCTGTATCCTAATATTAGTTATTTTGTTGGAGCAACATTTGTTTTAAGGGACAATATTCTGTATAATTACATACACACTGATTGTTGATTCTGTTTTCTTGTAAGGTCACTGTATTGGAAAAGAGAAAAAATCTCCTTGAAGTTAGATTGAAGATTTTCATTTAGAAGTTATGTGCCTAGGAACGAGTCTTACTTTGACATCATTGTTCAAATGCTAATATAAGTCTACATGTTCGGCTTTGTGTAATTTGTGCTTATATCTATGAAGCAATTTGTGGATTAGGTTGATCCTTGAATCAGTAATTTTTTTTTTTTTTCCTAATGCTTATTTTGCTTCTTATTATATCTAGGCTATCGATTTGGTGAAACACTTGATGGTCGGTATGAAATTGTTGCTGCCCACGGAAAAGGTGTCTTTTCAACAGTAGTTCGGGCAAAGGATTTGAAGGCTGGAGCTGGTGAACCAGAGGAAGTGGCTATAAAAATCATACGTAATAATGAAACAATGTGAGCTATTATTTGCTATTTTTTGGTTCTTTCTTCCTTTTGGTCTGTCAATAGTTACTTACTGCTGCTTCTACTTCTGCAATGTAGGCATAAAGCTGGTCAATCAGAGGTTCAGATATTAAATGAATTAGCAGCAGAAGATCCAGAGAACAAGCGCCATTGTGTTCGTTTTCTTTCAAGTTTCAAGTATAGAAATCATCTTTGTTTAGTTTTTGAATCTCTTCATATGAACCTTCGTGAGATCTTAAAAAAGTTTGGTCGCAATATCGGCCTGAAACTAACTGCTGTCAGAGCATATGCGAAGCAGCTTTTTATTGCGCTGAAGCATCTTAAGAACTGTCACGTTCTTCATTGTGATATAAAGCCAGATAACATGCTGGTATATTTCTGCTACTTTTGTGATTGTTGCTCCAGTTAAGTGAATAAACATCTCCTTAATATTTCCCCCATTTTTCTGCAGGTAAATGAGGCAAAAAATGTGCTGAAGCTCTGTGATTTTGGCAATGCCATGTTTTCTGGTAAAAATGAAGTTACACCCTACCTTGTAAGCCGCTTTTATCGAGCTCCAGAAATAAGTGAGTTTTAGTCATGAGCCATTATATTGGATGTGTACTTTTTGTTGTTGTAATGAAAATTTTGTTAAGATAACTTCTGTTGTGCTTCTGCTTCAGTTCTTGGCTTGCCATATGATCATCCAATGGATATTTGGTCTGTTGGTTGTTGTTTGTATGAGCTTTATACTGGGAAAGTTCTTTTCCCAGGTCCTACAAATAATGACATGCTGCGACTTCACATGGAATTGAAAGGTCTTTTTCCAAAAAAGATGCTGAAGAAGGTGGGATCTCTCTTCAAAATGGTTATACATAGCTGTTAATTATAGATTCATAGTTTGCCTCCAATGGTTTAGCTCAATTTCTTGCCCTTGGGTTCCCCATGAATTTAATGTGTGGTCTAGGCCATTTGTTTGTCCCTTTTATGCTTCCCCACTTCCCCCTGTTCTCATCTTCACTGCCAGTTGATAGAGTTTCCTGTAATTTGGCTGGATTGGTTTTCTTGAACTTCACTTTCTTTTCTTTGATAGTGTTATCTTGACTTCTTCTTGCAGGGTGCATTTGTTGACCAACATTTTGACCAGGACTTAAATTTTCATGCAATAGAGGAGGATCCTGTTACTAAAAAGGTATGCTTGTATATGTTGATCTTTCATCTACTTTTCTCATTATTTTCACCTTTATTATCATTTTCTCTTATATTGACTGAGATTTGAGTTTTGTTCTCAGACTATAAAGAGGATGATTCTAAACATAAAGCCAAAAGATATAGGATCCATCATTACAAGTTCTCCGGGCGAGGATCCAAAGATGTTAGTCAATTTTAAAGATCTCCTTGATAAAATTTTTGTGTTGGATCCTGAGAAGAGGATGACAATTAATCAAGCACTACAACATCCATTCATCACTGGCAAGTGAACTATGTTGCTGATTTTCTGACCACAGAAATGCTGTTGTGCTAGATATTAGCACATTATGACTTCAGTTTTTCTAATTATTGGGCATTGTCTATCTTTATCTTCTATTTGCTGGTGCATGAGCTTTGGACAGTTATAACCATCATTGAAGTCAGAATTGATGATATTTGGTCGGGAGTACTCTTTACAGGCGGTTCTTTCAGGGGAATTTACTGTTTCTACTGTAAGACAACTTGCCAAAGGCGTTTCCCCCTTGTGTAACCATTCTTAATTATGGGCATTCTGAAAATTTATTATATTTGTTTTTGTTCCCTCTGCCACCATTTTATTTGTACCTTGTACATGGCAATTCAGTTGTGGAAAATTTAATAAGGAAGGCAATATCTTGGAATTTCTACGATTTAGCATATGAAATTTTTTCTTGATCATTTGCTCAAGCTGAATAGGTGGATCTTGTTTTTCTGTTTGCGTATTTCTGCTATTCTTGCATAATTTTGAGTTAGATTTTTGCCTTTTGTCCTGAGGAATCTAATTCAGTTTTTCGTTCAGGATATCGCTCTTGCTCTGAGGGAATCCTCCAGTGCTTAAATTGCTTATAAGGCACCCAGGAGAAGGTACCTTGGTTTTTTAATGGGAGCTTTTGCAAAATCCCAAAGTACATGATATGATTTTTTCACTGCGCTTTCACAGAATTTAAGGGTGATTTTATTTTGATTGCTTTTTGTGTGCTTGAGAATAGTTTGCCATATTGCATGATTATGTGCCAAAGTTTTTCTTTCTCCTCTTCAAACACTGAATGATGGACTTGTGCTTAGAAGTCCTCATCCTTGTAATATACCTTTTGTGTTTGTCTGGCTAAGCTTTGTTTTTTCTTGATATAATTAAGATCCTGTTTTATCATTACGTACATGTTCTGATGACTTTCTGTGCATCTGATCCATGGACTTCCATTCTGGAGGCAAATGTTCATGCAATGTGCTGCTTCAACTTTGAACAGAGAGCAGGTCTGAGTAAGTATTCATTTCTTAATTTGATTGCTATAAAGCCCCTTGAAATTGTAGAAGGGAATGTTATATGAAAACTACTGATGTATTGATATCCTTTCTATCCTTTTAGGGAATCCTTTTCTTCCATTTGCAACTTTTGTAAGTATTTGGAATCTTCTTATTTCCTTCAAGAACTTTTTGCTTTATGATACAGTCAAGTCGGTGCAATTTATACGGATAAATTACACTGATGGTATATCAACTTATTAACACATAACAACTTAGTAACTCAACTTTAATTTGTAACATAAAACTCCTTTATCTTTGATTTTGTAACACAACCTGACTCACTTTCTCTCAACTGAATTAACAGATTAGTGATATGTCATTTCCACATCTTCAAACAATTATTCCACATGGAATTTACATGTAACCAACATTTTCCACCTCAATTCTCCCATTATTTCTCTCCTCTAAAACTCCATTCTCTCTCCTTTCAAACTCCATTTCCAGGCTTCCTGCAATCTTCTACAATCTTCCTGAATTAATGCATGAATTTTTTTTCCCAAAATGAAAAAACCCTTAATCAATTTTTATGATTTTGAGCATAAGAATGATAACCCAGCCATGAAATGATATGTCAAAACCAAAAAACCACAGAAAATCTGTAGCCGAAAAAAAGTCACGATTTCAGATATGAAAATGATACAACAATAGGAGACAAAGAAGAAGAGAGTTTGATATCAAGAGGAGATGGAGAAAAAAAAACCATGCCTGCTAATTATACACACGATTTTGATGGATAAATTAAAAAAAAAAATTCAGATCTGAAAAAGATATAACCTTTATGGAGAAGAAGAGATTTTCATGGATCTGAAATTCCAGATCTGAAAATGATACTACCTTGAAGGAAAAGGATGTTTTGGATGCTAATGGATTCACTAATAAGCCTTTGATGATTGTAGATTCCGAAAAAGTTGAGAATCATATTGGAGATCGAGGAGATTACAATGAATCAAATTCTTTATTGCCTCCCATAAGAGGTGCGCTATCGAGAAATCCAAAGAGAGTGAGGCGAAAAGTCCAGTGAGAGGAAAAAAAGTTATTATTATTATTTTTTTGATCAAAGGAAAAAAAAGTTATTTTGGTGTTTTGGTTTTTCATTTGATGTATTATGTAATGTGTTGTTTGGTTAATTTGTTTGAAAACTTATTATCAAAGATTCTGTGTGATAAATCTTTTTGCACAATCTTGGAATTGAATTTGGATACAAGTATAAAAATGCTAAATGGATTGCGGGGGTGTAAATGGGGTTTGAGAGGAGGGAGAAAATGAAGTTTGAGAGAGAAAAATAATGAGGGAGGTGAGCTGGAAATTTTTGTTGTCATATAAATTCCATGTGGATAATTGTTTGATGGTTTGATGATGTGGAAATGCCACATCACTAATCTGTGGACTCAGTTGATGGAAAGTGAGTTAGGGGGTTTTGTGATACAAAATCAAAGATAAAAAGAGTTTTCTGTTACAAATTAAAGTTAAAGCATTGAGTTGTTACATATTAATAAGTTGAAGTATTGTCTGTGTAATTTACCCCAATTTAGATTTGATCTTGTTTTACTATAGTATTGCGTATAAAATCATAGATGCGGTGTGAGACTTGTATATCATAAGTCCCATTTTGCATCATTTTAGGTAAGATTTCTTAGCTTCTGTTTTATCATTGTCGTTGGAATTGATGCTATTAATTGGAATTGTTTTGGATGTGTTGATTGAAAGTAGTTGATTTTGTTTGGTTATAGGAAGTCTAAAGCACATTGATAACATGGGACTGCATGTTAACATGTTTTTTCCCTAGCCTGAATGTGATAATCCCGTGCGTTTGTAGTTTATCAGTCATTTTATTATGCCATCTTTCGTATAGGAGGTGTTAGCCTGCTTCATCTTTAAAATTAATTTTTCTTTCACATTGTTATGCCATCATTCCACTATTGATGTCAATGTCATCTGCCTTTAGTTTTCATTGACTCTAATGATTTTTTTCTGGATTTGTAGTTTTGTATGCCATTCTGAAGGCAAATGCTCATGTGTCGTGATGTTAATGTAAATATCTGTCTGGGTTTGAAAATTTAAAAAATTTGTATGTAGATATCCATGTGAGGTCCTGAGTTGTGTAATTGTTCTTTCCCTGTCTCATTGGTTACGTGGCCCTAAAGAATCACTGCTGGGTATTTTAGCAAATGTTACGCTATGATTGTTTGATAAGGATTTATTTTTTTCTTTTTATCTGGGATTATGGTATGGTTGATGGGCATAGATGGCTACTCTGGTAATTATAAAATGGTTAATAGGGTGTTTGTGGAATTTTATTTAAAATGAGAAGAGCTTAAAAACTTTCATTGTTTCCGTAGATTGAGGTTTGATAGGTTCAGTTATGCGGTGCATTCGTCAGATTTCAAACCGGACGTCTAAGTACTTGTGTCATCTCGTCTGTATGTTAATAGATGGGTTTGTTAATTTGCTTCATAATCAGAAATAGTTATGTTGCTGGGTTTAATAACATAAATGATACCAATTTTTATTTAATTGTTACAAATTGGTATTAAACTTTTTAATTGTCACACATATTGGTATTAAAATTTTGGAAAATGTTTAAATTTGTCCAATTCTAATTTCAGGCCAAAAAAGATGACGTGGCAGCTAGTTAGTATGTCATAAATTGTATTTTTCAGCTGCTACGTTATCTTTTTTGGCCTAAAATTAGATTGGGTACTAAATTAAAACCTTTTCTATAGTTTTTGGTCCCAATTTGTAACATAGTGAGAATTGGCACCATTTATGTTATTTTATATGTTGCACATAATTTCCAACTCTCGGATCTTGGAGGAAAGCAGGGAAACCGGCAGTTGAGCAATGAGGCTGCTTTCTGCATTTTTACCTGACCCGGTGAAGTGAACGAGCTCTCTTTCAGAGAGAAGATCCTTGCAGCTATCATAAGCTATGTAAATTTGCTAAGAAGAATGTACAATTATGGAATTTGCTCGTGAAAATGTGCATCGTTACCTAGAACTCAATATTACGAGTTCAAACATTCCTTAGTGGGCATTAGTAGTGTTTACTCGTATTGATAAAGTACGATTTTTATTTGATGAGAGCATTATTCTAATTAATTTGTGGGACTGTTTGGGATTCATAATTTTACTTTGCCCTAAAATTAATAATCCATTTTTCTCAAAATATAAAATCACTTTTAGAATCAGGGCAAAGCAAAAATGTATAAATATAAATAACGTAACAGCTGAGACAATTACTGAAAGTGGGGGTTTTGCAGGATACAAATTGTTATGCCGCTGGGCCTTGTGGTATCTTGTTTTTGTTCCCATGCTCATGTGTTTAAGTAGCAGTCAACAGGAAATTTCACTCATCAACTATTTTTTATTTAAAAAATAGATGCAATTTTTTTTTTTTCATTTTTATCGAATGCTTTTAGCAAAAATCACTGCCTCAGTGGACTCCTCCGTTATCATCAGATTCGATTTTTGTATTGTCACTGTTGGAGCTCATCAGAATCCAGGGGACTCTAAGTTGAACCTGCTTGTAAATGCCAACAATCTAGCGATAGATGTTTGATTGGAGATATCGAGCACATAAATTAGACCAAGAATTTTCTGAGATATAATTCACAGAGAAACAAACCGAGGGGAAACTGAAGTGTTAATGGTTGATTCTTCTTCTTCATTAAGAAAAATTGCAACCATGAAATCAGGTTGGAAGAGCTAAGATGAATGAGACACAATTTGAGATCAAAATTTCACTCTGCCGCTGTCTCTTCATCCTCTCCAGGTTTTCTTTTCTGTTATTCAAGAGAAGAGAAGATCGACAACAACTTCATATG